>PNEQ01010710.1:0-25616 GCA_003012365.1 Medauroidea extradentata
CATCATGTTTCGGATGTGCTAGCAGTCACGTCCGCCGCCCTCGAAGGGTTAAGACGCAGTTGGGACAGGTATCTATGACGTAGGTTCGGCGGTTTTCCCACTATGAGCCACCCGGGCTTTGAGTCATCGGCCAGCCCTCAAGGTGTTACGAAACAGCCGCCGACCACTGGCCTCCAGGAACATGGCACGCAACAATATTCTTGTAGGCTAACGTGCAGGTCGAAGAACCCGCGAATTTTTTCAGTCTCCAAGCATTACTCCCAGCACATTAACTTTACAAACAAATTGAAAACACATATTCAACTTAATTTTTCTACACAAAGATTTAACGCACTCCATCACGGGTACCAGAAAAAAAATTAGGAGAAGGTAATGAAGGGCACATGCCGTCCCTCCTTTCTTTTGAAAATGGGTACTTTTTTTTTTAGTTTTGTTTGAGCGACTTTTCTTCTATTTTCATTACATTTATTTATTAGAAACTCATGAGGTCGTGCGTAGATAATTAGAGTACGTGTAATGCATTTAATTTATGTGCGTGTATTGTTTTGTGCAGTGGTATTTCCTGTAAGTATAAAGGAAGTTACGGGTCTTTTGTAAAAACGTACCGAAAATATTCTGCTGTATTTACAATATTTTTTTTTTTTTTTTTTGCTTTTTTTCCTCATTCCTATGCCCCTTTTGGACTAAACCATAGCCATCTTTAGTAGAAGGACGCAGCCATAAATCTGGCAACACTGCCAAGAAGGGTCAATTTAACACCTTCTTTAACTCTGGCTGTCCCTGATTCGTTATTTTGTCTACATGCCGACGAATCACGGACAACCATTGCCGTTGGAGAGCTAAAGAAAGTGTTAAAATGACCCTTCTTGGCAGTGTTGCCAGATTTATGGCCGCGGCCTTCTACTAAAGATGGCTATGACTAAACCCATATTTGTCATGACTCACGCTGTATACTGAAAACGATGACAATGTAAATACATTATTCTAAATGTCCTAAATTAGAGACCGCCGATCTACCTGCCTGATAACTTTTATAGCAGTGGTTCAGCAATCCGCGTTTTTTGTTGCGAATAGTATTAAAATCATCCTGAATGCACAGATCTGCGGGAAAAATACTTCCAGAAGATAGCTGTCGAATAATTTATAAATATTACATGCATTAGTGGAAAATTAAATTTCTGTATTACAGGTGTATCGCAAAATCTACAATACATATAAATAACTGAATAGTCCCGGGTTGTACAATAGAACTTATTACAAAATGTCCTCCCATATAATGGTAGGGGTACTGCTTGAAATACTGAGGTTACAGACCCTTACAACCTCTGTGCCCCTAACACAAAAAAATCTTTGTTTGTAGTGCCCTTGAAGCTGTTTTGCAACAGCATATTATTGAGTACGTTTTTATACCTCTAATTAAATTTCCATAAAAAAAACACCCTAATTTTTTTTAGTAATTACGTTTCTAAATTAAAATTTAATAAGTTTGGGACTTACTCACAGCAAAACCGGTATATATTAAAATTATAAAATAATTAAAAATAATTACGAATGTATATACATGTATAATCTTTGAAAGTACGACAACTGAGCTTTTTTTTTTTTTGCCAAGAAGTTAGAATGTTGCTAAATGTAAATAAATAACTGGACAAGATGAACGAAACAGAAAAGTACAAGCCAATTAGCTATCGTCTACAGTTAATAGCGTTGGGAAATTTCCAGCTCGTAATTTTGTATTCATAAGGAATTTTGGTCAGTTACTAAACTCTATAAGAAGAACAATTTTCATAAATTAAAACATGTTTTGGTTAATTTTTTTTTTTTTTTTTTTTATAATTAGCTGCCAAAGTCACTAGTTCGACGTTATTGTGTAGCCATCACAAGAAAATCTCAAACACACTTATGAATCTTTGTAGGTAAATTTTCTGCTCCATTGGCTATTCGAAGATATGCGTATGATTTCTCCACGAATAGAGTTTGAGACTTTTTATAAGTGTAAACATTCAATTAAATTGTAGAAAATTATCCGTGAATTTAATTATTTTATATTTTCATTAACTCAGTTTATCAATTCTTATGCCTATACATTTCTGGAAAGTATTATTAGCCTACGTTTTCGCCAAAGTTTTGCCTCGATAATGTTGTTCATTGTTTCTAATGACGGCTTCACAAAAACATCAAAACCATGACTTTGTCAGCTTATTATTAGAGACCCGATAATTTCGCGGGTTCAACGACCAGCAGGCTGTACTGCAAAGTCCTGTGTACACACTGCCCTTAGATACTTGTACATCTGCTCCAGTGAGTGCATAGTTGTACATGTGACAAGGTAGCACAGGCGTCTCTAAGAGTTTTCGTAAAGGTCAGATATTTGTTTACATATATAAACATATATAAATAAAGAGTTTCGGTAACAGAAACCTAGTCGGGTAAGTAATATGTGTATAGGAATTTGAAATCTAACGTCTTCTGAATTGAATTCCTAAAATTTCCGGGTCTCTGCATTATTATGCAAAAAAAAATTACAATCAAAATAAGTTTTACTTTGTGAAATTTATAGCTCTTTTGGTGTTTACTTTTTGACCAGAATTCCATGAACATGAACACATTTTATATACACACAAACAGGTTATCCAGAAACAAACGCGTAACAAGCATACCACACGAATCGTGGGCTGAATTGGGGACGAAATTGTTTGTCACAAAATGTTGTACGATGACATTTTACATGTCCAATATGGCAACATAGCACTGCAGTTAGTCCCCTCTTGTGCTCAACATGTATCTTGCTTATCGCACTACTACTGTTCTGACTTTCATAATATAGGCACGTGTTAAATTCCAAACTTGAATTCTATTTTTACTTGACGTAAAACATACATAAAATAATACCTGGACGTGAAGCGCAAGAGAAGACTTCCTTCGTGTAGTGTTGCATAGCCATCTTTAGTACAAGACCGCGGCCATAAATCTGGCAACACTGCCAAGAAGGGTCAATTTAACACCTTCTTTAACTCTGGCTGTCCCTGATTCGTTATTTTGTCTACATGCCGACGAATCAGGGACAACCTTTGCCGTTGGAGAGCTAAAGAAAGTGTTAAAATGACCCTTCTTGGCAGTGTTGCCAGATTTATGGCCGCGGCCTTCTACTAAAGATGGCTATGAGTGCTGTCACAGTCACAGATTAAATACTAATACAAACACGAAATTAAGTGTCGGCTCATTTGATAAGGGCGAACTACATCGCTTATTGGCTGCCCGGGGCAGCAGATACCAGCCACGTGCGTGTTTGGCTCCTGCGTGTTACGGCAGGTTTCCTATTGGACTGGATGTCGGTTAACAGGACAGCTGCCTTACGCTGATTGGCGATAGGTGTTTCCACCTTGCTGCTGGCCAGCGACGCCATTTTGCTGCGTGTGTGACTGAGTTCGCAGTCCTTTTTGCTAGTTCACTTCTGTATTCCTAACTATTCTGTGTCACAGTGAGGTAGTAAAATGTAGTGGTACGACATTTTGCCACTAACATTTTCGTCTTCAATTTAGCCGAGGAATCGCGCGGTGTGCTCATTAAGAGGTTAATTATGGACACCTGTATATAGATATATATGAAGAGCTGGAAGGTATCCAATCGAACTTTATTCGCCAACAGAAATGGTTCAGTTTGAAAGCACGCCGATAGTGGCGATATGGACAGTGTTGCAAATGTTAGAGGAGTAAAAATTCCCTTGCTACATTAGCAAATATCCCATTTCAGCACACAAAATCCCACAACTGAGGAAATAAAAAGACGTAATATTGTCTCGAGACATCATCGTTTTTTAAATTGATAGATAATTTGTACAATATATAAAGCCCACGATTTTTGGTGAAAATAATTCTGCAACAGTTTGTTTCAAAGCCTTATGTGCAAATATACAACCTTGCTTCATGGTTATTGGCAGAATGTAGGCGTGGCTCATTTGACTGTGCCAACAGGAGCAAGGTTACTGCAACACCACACGTATGTGATTTGCGGGTAGAATCCTAGACTCTGAGAGTTAAAAACAGCCAATCACTGACCACGAAACAGAGAAACAGGTGTTCACATAAGGAATTGAAAGAAATTGTTGCAGAATTCTTTTTACCAAAAATCGTGGGCTCTAAATATATTGCATGTGTTATTAATTCGTAAGTTTTCAACGCCTTGAGCTCCTAGCCTTTGGAACGAACCCGTATTGCTAAAAAAAAAAAAAAAAGTTAAAAAAAAATTATATCTATATAACTTACAAAATAGATACACATACAAACACACTTAAACATACCGCGAATACGCAATAGTACTAAAAATACTTACCAGATACTATGAAGCTCACAATAGCTTATCATATACGGTTGGAAATAAATGTCCCGTAACATTAATATTTACAATAAAAAGTACCTTTGTCCCATATTTAATTATTATATTTAAAAAGTCCCACGAAATGGGACAAATCATAGCCATCTTTAGTAGAAGGCCGCGGCCATAGATCTGGCAACACTGGCAGGAAGGGTCATTTTAACACTTCTTTGTCTCGCCAAAGGCAATGGCTTCTCCTGATTCGCCGGTATGTAGAGCATAATAACGAATCAGGTACAGCCATTGCCGTTGGAGAGCTAAAAGAAGTGTTAAAATGACTCTTCCTGCCAGGGTTGCCAGATCTAAGGCCGCGGCCTTCTACTAAAGATGGCTATGGACAACCCCACGACCTGGCAACACTGGAGCTCACTCACGTTGTTGTTGGTGAGAATGCCGACGGCGACGGGCGCTAGGATGCCAGCACCGTTGCAGAAGGTGTTGGATATGCCGAGCATTGTGCCGGAGAAGTTGGGGGCGAGGTCCAGCAGGTTGGTGAAGATGCCTGTGTACTGTGCCCCGAGGCAGAGTCCTGTGATCGCCAGCAGCGTCACGATCCATGCGTTGTGGCAGCCAATCAGCGAGATGGTGATGAGACCAATAGCTGGCCCCACCGCCGCTGTTGACAAACACGCGTCCTCAGCCAACTACCTCCACGCTTCTCTTAAAACTTCATTGCTACATAATTCAGTGTTATGCTAAATAGAATTTGTTGTTTTATATACTTAGTTGCTTATCCTTATAGCACACAAGTAGAATAACGGGGGTTATGTTGTTACTCAGCTTAGAAGGGTTTTGTTAAGTTAATATTACTTTTGGGGTTAACATCGTATGAATAACACACTAATTTAGGTAGGAACTTTATAAACTAAATAATCAAATTATACCAAACATGGTTAATTACTCTAGATGCGGAGGGATATTCTTTACAGTTTCACTATGAGATTAATTATAGTTAGTTAAATGGTCACTTGAATTAGTAATGTCGACAGTCCCACCATAACAGATGTAGGTTTCTGAGGCGAACGTTCTGTAGTGGTTATGGCGAATGGTGCAGAATGTCTTGGTGCATCCCGATATGGAGCATACCGTAAGCGGGGCTAACTTTGGACACGTAGGGTAACATTGGACACATGGGGTGACTTTGGACACATGGGGTGACTTTGGACACATGTGGTGACTTTGGAAACATGGGGTGACTTTGGACACGCAGGGTGACATTGGATATATAGGATGACTTTGAACATGTGGAGTGACTTTGGACACATGGGGTGACTTTGGATACATGGGGTGACTTTGGACACATGGGGTGACTTTGAAATATGGGGTGACTTTGGACACATGGAGTGACTTTGGACACATGTGGTGACTTTAGACACATGGGTAGGGCCACGATTTTGTCGCGAAAAGATTTTTGCCCCACTTTGTTTCAGTGACTCACGTGCACATCGGCAGTTCTGTCTCAAGGTTATTGGCAGCGTGTCTTTGTTCAGACACGTTTCTCATCTGACTGCACCAATCAGAATAAGATTATTGTGAGTCTGTACGTCTATAATTTGCCAAGGCAAGTGAGAGTAAAATCATCCTACCACAGATGATGTAGCAGAGCTGCAGGTGTGCACATGACGCATCGAAACTAAATGTTGCAAAAATCTTTTCGCCATAAAATCGTGACTCTACACATGGGGTGACTTTGGACACGCAGGGTGACATTGGATATATAGGATGACTTTGAACATGTGGAGTGACTTTGGACACATGGGGTGACTTTGGATACATGGGGTGACTTTGGACACATGGGGTGACTTTGAAATATGGGGTGACTTAGGATACATGGGATGACTTTGGACACGTGGGGTGACTTTGGACACATGGGATGACTTCGAAATATGGGATAACTTTGGATACATGGGGTGACTTTGGACACATAGGGTGACATTGGACACATGGGGTGGTAAGGAATCTATCCTCATAGTTTGTAAATTTATTTCTGAAACTACCACACACACACACACACACACACACACACACACACACATATATATATATATATATATATATATATATATATATATATATATATATATATATATACACACACTTTTGTACAGTATATAAACTCGTATGTGTGTGTTTCAATCCCAATTTAACTGTAATAATTCTAGGCTATTTCACACAAATTTAATTCAGGAACTTTTTTATAAGCTGCCTTGACATTACTTGTCAACTTGTTCAACAGGGTTGTTTCCACAATTTTTTTGTGATGAAAGAAATTCTAAGGCTGTAAAATAAATTGTACAGAAGTAGAGACGCTGACGGCAACAGTGTGTTGCGACGTAAGAATTAGTGAAATGCAGCGAAACAGACAAAAGAAGGAAGACTTCCTTGAAGATGTGTGGTTTACAAGCCAAGTCCAATCACGTCTCCATTATTGTTGTGGAAAATTTCGAAAAATTGAAATTTAAAACTGTCAAAACTTTGCGTATATTTGTTTGTAGACTGATTACCGCCCTTACCAAGAATTGATGATAGTTTTCTAGATTAAATTACTAATAATATTTTTAACCTACTAGCTGTCCGGCACGAGTTGCAGTGCCAATTATATTTTTTGGGTGCCTGCTCTGCCCCGTTGCCCTGTTTTTCCTCAACCCCCCAATTATTTTTGCAGCACTACTTGCCAGCGCATGCACAACAACTCACCAAAGTTTTCTTCGTTAAGTTTTTTGGATACCCATCCAACCCCTTTACCCCATTTTTCTGCTTGTTCCCCAAACATATTGCATTTTTGACAGAATCCCAGCACCGGGCGCGAGTAAAACACGCCAAAGTTTCATCGCAATAGGATGAATTGTACATAAGCGCGTGCGTTACTAACAGACACACAGACAAATACATAGACATTATATAAATATATATATATATATACACACACACACCGATACTCGTTAGAATAATATAATAAAATGCTAGCAGAGATGCTTCGCTTTTATTTTACGACCGAGCAAAGAAAGACGTCTAACTAATGAACCCACACAAGTTCATAGGAAGGTTATAAAACTTTTTTTTTAAATTGTAAACAGACTTGCAGACTGCCGCAGTACTTGAACACGTTACGTAAAACATTATGTAAAATACTCGGCGATGAATGCACTCTTTGTTTACGCGTGGTTGTTATCTTCTGGAGTGATGTAAATCCGCGACGCGAGCAAGACTTGAAGGCCAGCGATATATGTGAGCGTAACAGTGGCGTTTCAGTGCCATTACTTTTAATTATATTACCAGTCCAGCGTTGTTGTTTGTGAAAATAATTATATTAGTATAAAGTAAAATACTTTTCGACATTTCGAAACAACTCATTGAATTGTGTCAAAACAACAAACGATCAAGTATTTTTTTATTTAAACAAATGCTAATTTGATGTCTATTTTCAGGGTAGCATAACAAACATTATAATTTGCTTTACGGAAAAATTGGAAACACACATTTGATAAATTTTTTCATAATCTATCACCACGCGAAATTAACACATTCCGTTATGAGTAGGCAAACGCCATTGTGTGGTAATGCCGAGATCGATGTGGGATCTATATACACTAATCTCCAGTATGAACATACACTATCCATATATATGTCTTACATCATCCATCTGTTATATTAGTAGTGTAATTAATGACTTAGGCACACAAGTTCGTTGAACCTTAAGCTGACCATATTTGGTACAGGTACCTTACATACATACATATATGCATATATACACATATATGTATGACAAACTGTATTATTATGGACATACTTCATTGCAATATTATGTCGTCCCAGAAATCTTTGAAAGAGACTAAGAAAAACAAACAACGAAATACGAAAAAAGAGAAATCAAGCCGAGTTGGCTGTAGTCAACACATCCATAAACAAAAACTGTTGACTACAGCTAACTCGGCTTGATTTCTCTTTTTTCGTATTTTGTTGCTTGTTTTTCTTTGTCTCTTTCAAAGATCTCTGGGACGACATAATATTGAAATGGCGTATGTCCACAATAATACAGTTTGTCATTCAGTCCCATTGTAAGAAACATTCAAAGACATTATATATATACTAGCTGCCCCGACAAATGTTGTTTTGTCACATAAATAACTTATTGTAAGTGTGTAAGGGTGTGGTATATAAGTGGAAGATAACTGATCAATTATCACTTCAGTTATCGACTGGGTTCTAAAATTATTAAATTAAAAATATTTACTAAACAATAGCACTTAGGAGTATAAAAAATAGATAAAAACCTATTCGCAGACCTACCGAATGTATATACAAAATTTCATTGAAATCGGTTAAGCCGTTTCGGATGAGTGTGGAAACAAACACTGTGACACGAGAATTTTATATATTAGAGTGTGTGTATGTGTGTGTCTGAGCCGTGTTACTCCGTGGTAAAGTTAGAATTACGTGTTCATTTTCTTTTCGTGCAAATTACAAGTTGGGATTACTGTAACCAACCTGAATGTCTGAGACAGAAGTAGCAACTTTAAGTCCACGCCTTGTAGTTTGACAGCGATTATGTATATATATATATATATATATATATATATATATATATATATATATATATATATATATATATATATATATAATCTTTATAAAAGCAAGTTAATGTTCACATTGAAGAATCCCTATATTTTTATGTTACAAGTACATCAAAATTTGTACCTAATAATTGGGGACATGAAATTTTCGCGAAAATATTTTTGCACCACTGAGTTTCAATGCCTTAGGTACACATACGCAGTTCTGCTTCGTTGTTATTGGCTGTCTGTATTTGCGAAGAGACGTCTTTAACTTGACTGCACCAGTCAGCACACGTTTAACTGCGACATCATACGTCTGTGATTTGTGGGTAGAACTCCAAAACGCTGGGTGAGTTACAGCATCCAATCATTAACCAAAAAGCTGAGGTACAGGTATGTACGTAAGGAAATGAAAGAAAGTGTTGCAAAAATTTTTTTCTCGAAAACGTCCTGTCTACTAATTATTTTGGCATCAATAACCCTCACAGCTTTTCCGATTTTTTGCACATAAAGCAGCACAAATTTTGTTATGAAAATGAGCCAAACTCAAGCAAAATAATTTTATGCGATAGAACGATGCATTATTTTGCAAAACACCTACGTATAGGTAATTGGGGATAAAGTGATAACTAAAGATTTCACCTCTGAAAAAGAATTACCAGCTGTCACTGCATATAATTCAGCATCAACGATAGTTCCCTTACAACTTGTATGGTTGGCAGCGAATTGTTGAATGTAGTTCCGTGTATTTTCCTATTTAAATACAACAATACATGAATAAAATGAATTGAAATAGATGCGTTTGTATTTTATATCATTAATAAACATTTTTTACCAAGCTATATAGATTTATACTGAGCGCACAGTTTTTCTTACACGCGTAAACATCAAGTGACACGACCAGAGAGGTTAGATATTTCCTGTCGTTCGAGGTTACGCGCGGAAAGATACGAATTGGCTGAAAATTGAAATTTGGCAGGGCTTTTTTGAGTGCTCACTTTATCCCGAACTGCCTATAGAATTGTGCATCGTATAACTGCTCATAACCATGAATTTTTTCGAGTTTTTGCACCAATGTGAAATAAACTGCCTATCAATGCCTTAAAGTGCCCGCCTACTGGCTGTGTGTTAGTGTTAGTGAGACACGGCGCCAAGGTCGATGTTGACCGGCTCATCTGGTGCGGTATCGCCTCTACCTCAAGCACTGAAACGGCGGGCAGTGGTATCGCAGATCACTCGTCTGACAGACACTATCAGAGGTGACCACATCTTTTTATTGGTGGAAAGTTGTGAGCAAAGTCCATTTCATGTTTCTAGAGTAGTTTCACACTAATACCGTGAGTATTTTTTTATATAGATGTAACAGGTTGAAACAGCTGTTTTTAGCTATTTTGAGGAGCTCCGAAATGATTTTTTCTAATCGACGTGATGCTTTGAAACAACTCTTCAGTCATCGTTTGGAGTGTATTTTATTTTCGTACATAGACACATTGGGCATACGCGGAATAGTTTCTTTATTAAACGTATTTACGAACACGCTGCAACGCATTTTAAGCGCGTGATAGGCGAGGCCCTTAATGTATCGACATACAGTGAAAGAGACTAGGCATAACGAGTAACCAATGTTTTGAATGATGTAAGAGCGAAGACATTAATGCAATCAGAAGCAAGTGACTTGAGGTAAAGCTGGCCGTATTCGAAAACTGCTCATTGCTAGAGACATGCAAAATTCGCGTTATTTCTTGCCACCAGGCTAGACTCCAAATTGTTATACACTCGTCCAACTTCCCCCATAGGCAAAAAAATGCTGTAGTCTGTCGGGTAAAAAACTGGCCAATAATTGCAAATTGTTAGAGACATGCAAAATTCGCTTTATTATCTGACAGCTGACTAGACTCCAAGTGACTATAGGCTCGTTAGACGTCTCCCGCTGGCCGATATTGTCGTGACTTACCGCGGAGAATGCTTACACGGCGGATAGGCCAATCTCTGTAAAGACGCAACACACGTAAATGAGAACATATAAAAGTTCGTGGCCAATTGAATCGCAGATTATGCTCTGTTATGTATAGGAGTGTGAAGTTTAGTCTGCTACCAAATGATAACGCGAATATTGCATGTCTCTACAAATTGTACGTTTGAGTGACCAACCTGTAGTGAAGCGATCATATGGAGGCAACGACCAGTGTCATCTCATACTGTAATACTGTATATCTAGCACTGCTAGGTATAGTCTCTTACCAAATAATTACGCAAATTTTGCAGGTCCCTACTCATTGCGCATGAGTATGTCTGCTTAGGAGTAACATTCAAAGAACGTTGCACGTGTGTATATCCGTTTCAGGTTCAGCATTACTCATTCGCCCCAATTTTCAACGTCTTTATTTATTTTTATATTTGTAGCAGATATTTTTTCTTACTTTAGACATAAATTGTGAAAAAATATTCCTCTTCAGAAATTTTTGTATCTCTTATAGTTTTTGCGTTATGAGTCGTAAATGTCAAATGTTGCACTTTACGGTTTTATGCACGCCACTAAAACCAACGGACATACCAAACCCAAAAAATTCACAATGTATAACCATGTTGTAGGCTGTAATTTGGCACATATTAAAGCAAAATATTATATATAGTTTTGCATTTTTTTAAAAAATTATTGAAATTTTGAAATTTTCATTTTAAAATTCAGCATTTTTTATTAAATTATACCGAGTTAAAACATTTAAAAAAAGTTTAGTACAAAGTAACCGAGGAATTTGAGTGCTCCAAAATTTGATAGTTGTTAAGTAAGCAACTTTGAGAATTGCAAGATATGCGCAGTCTACAAACCTCCAAGGCCGACAGAACACACAATATGAGATGGTTACGTTGGACATCTAGCGAGGAACATCTGGTGACAGTGAGCAGTTTAAATTAACGACCATCAACATTGTCTTCTATGCAATGGTTATACCGCATGATTCAAAACATCTCTAACAACGCGTAGATTATTTATCTAGAGTGTGATATTGTAGTACATGTAATATTATTGGTAAGAAACAATTGAAAGTATGACGAAATATCAGTCATAAGTGAACATCGATAACAAATATAAGTAAAGGACCACTGTTTTTCGCGGAAAGAATTTTTCCCCACTTTGTTTCCGTGTCTTACGTGCACAACTACAGTTCTGCTTCGTGGTCAGTGATTGGATATTTTAACTGTCACGAGCCTTGACATTCTACCGGCAAATCACAGACGTGTGGTACAGGAACGTTATTGTAATTGGCTCAGTCAAATGAGATACAGCACTTCACATAGACACGCTACTAATAACCACCAACCAGAACTGCAGATGTGCACGTAAGACACTGAAACAAACTGGGTCGAAATTATTTTCGCGAAAAACAGGGGTCCCTAAACATAAGTGAATGAACTATCAGTGGTACTTAGTAAATATTGTCCCTAGTAATCCCACAGAACAATATACAGCGCCACTTATTCTTGTGCATTTAACGCTATCCAGGTTGCAACAAGATGAGACGAACTATCTTTACAGTAAAGAGGACAGATTGTTGACATAGCATTTGGAAGAACACTGGCTCTTTTTGAATTCTGAGAAGAAAAGTGTTTTTTTATATTATAGTTTGAATTCAATTAACCTTGAAGTACAATACAAGTACGTATATTTAGGCTTCAATCAGTCTATCGCATTAAGGGCTTGTTCCTTTGTTTTGCAGTGATTTCGAAAATTGTTTTATTACTACCTAATACTCATATAAATTTTTTCTCCACAGTTTTGACACAAATATGTATGTTATAATTTGTAGCTGAATTATTTTGTAACAATGTCCTGTAGGTTTTTTTTTAGATTTCGTCACCCGAAGCATCACGTTTTCTGTTGTGAAAATAAGCCAAAATTAAGTAAAATCTTTTTTTACTGACGAATGGGACATTATTTTTAAAAACGCCTCCTCAGTATTGTGCATCGTGTGACTGCACACTGTCTCAAATTTTTCCAAAGCTATTGGTTAAAATATATTTGGTGTAAACGGCACCAGTCTGAAAAAAAAAACTAAGGAACAAACCCTTAAACATACAAAACTAAATCGTTTGCTGCCTAAATATGTCAGCAGTGTAAATGTTATAATCGCAAATTTTACAATTTTCTTACCTAAATCAGGATAGCCTGGGGTCGAACCTGGGACCTCCCGAATTCGAGTCCAGCGTGTTACCGTTATGTCGCCTTGCTAGGTTAAAAAAAAAAATCCAACACGCGGGTTGAGACCCCACCTTGAATGACATCACTCGCCGAACAGGTCTGGTCATTTTCCTCCATACGCGTGGGTAGAGACGGGAAAAATTCGCGGGCACATGGCGTGTATGCTAGCCTCCAAGAATGTCTGTGTCCTCAAGCAAAGATAAGCTGTTTATTGGCTGCTCGCTGGCACGGTGATGTCACATGATTGGGTGGGGGTTGTACAACGCTAGAACTGTAGGTTAGAACGAAACTCCGGTATAATTTATTTCTCGCTGATCGAACTTGCTTTTCGGATCGTCTGTCTTGAAAGTTATGCCTCTCCATCCCTTTAGGTGCCGAATTTCGAAAAATTTTAATTTCACACCTTTAATACTTGTTCAAGTATCCAAGTGAAGTGAAAATCACGACGATAGCTGAGAGATCGAATTTTGAAAAATCTTAAAACCTCTTTTCGGGAATTTACGTAAACATCATCCTGCAGCAAAAATAAACGAATAACTCGTTGGGTTCGATATATATATATATATATATATATATATTACTCCCCAGGTACTGCACTTCGAGACTCTTAGGCCTCAGGGTGTGGTTTGTTCGGTATCCCACCCGACGCGTTGATGTGGAGTGATTGATATATATATATATATATATATATATATATATATATATATATATATATATATATATATCGAAGAATTATCTAAAACACATTCAAGGTCTTTTCACCTCCTAAGATACTGAATTCCAAAAAACCCTTGAATCAAATGTTAAAACTACTTTACTGATGTCTTTTGAACATGAAAATCACGACAATAGCCCGCTGGGTTCAAGATATATCGACGATTAATTATAAACACATTTGATAACTTTTCACCCAGTTTCACCTCCTTAGGTGGGGAAGTTCAAAAATTCCTGAAATTGATTTTCAGGTATTTGAGTAAGCATCAATCTTAAACAAAAAACACGTCGCTTTATAAAAGTCAATGGGATCGATATATATCGATTACGAATCGAAAACACATTTTTATCCGTTTTTAACTTCTTTGGTGCGGAATTCGAAATATATATTTTAATGGTATTTAGGATATTTACAAAAGCGTCAATCTAAAGGAAAGATCACTTCGATATCTAGATTGGTTCGATATATATGGAGGAATAATCAAAAACACATTTCACGTATTTTCACCTCCTTAATTAAAGAATTTCGAAACGGGGAGTCCTGTCATAGACATTTGTATACGTAACCAATTGAAGTCAAATTCACGACGATAGTCAATTGTGTTTCAGTGATATAGACGATTCATAAAAAAACATATTTTGCCACTTTTTACTAGTTGGGGTTTTAATTTCAAAAAATCCTGAAACTACTATTTAAGTATTTACGAATGCAACATTTTGAACTTGTACTACTGACATAGCATTCAGCGAAATGTTTATTATGTATAAAATACGTAGGTTTTTTAATTACTGCCATCTTAAAGCCCTAGATAACTTTACAGGCGTTCTTCAAGATCCTGGTGATTGACAAAACCTGGTCAATGTGACTGAGATAACCTACCCTACTCCAGCGGGTGAGTTTTCAAAAGCAGCTGATTTAATCTAATTGAAGTCTGAACACGTGCGCTGCTCGCTGATCAACAACATCGACACGAGACATTCAAGACGATAACAGATAACGGTAATAATCTGACAACATGTTATGAATTATCAGCCGTACTTGGCGCATTGGAGTGTTTTTCAGTCACGTAAACTGTTGTCACCTTTGCAGCTTGGCTGACATCAACACGATTAGCTTTATCTTCATTAACTTTACTTTCTTTTTCAGGGATAAAATGATGTTATCATTTTGTACTCGCTCCTTCTGACACTTATGAAAAATTATCTCTCGGCAAATAAATCTTGAAAAATTAAGTACTTAAGAACTAAGCAAAACTTAATGTCCACAAACGGCCGTATATGCACACCATACGAATTTCGGGGCTAAAATAGAAACGAAAATGTTAGTGGTAAAATAATGTACGATGACATTTTACGTGCACATTTTGGAAAAAGAACACGGAAAAAGTCCCTTTACATGCTCTAAAGATATCTTCCTTATCTCACTAATAGACCATCATATCATGGGCGCCTTTACTCGACGTAACATACATAAAATAATACTTGAACATGTGTGTGTCTGTGTGTGAATTTATTTACTAACTGAAAATTGCCCTCGAAAACTATATGTATTTATTAAAATAACTGAGAAAACACGCATTAGATCAACATTTTACAGAATAACTTATATATTTCTTGATTAATAGTCTGCTACGATTACGTCTGTCGCTAATCTGCTATTCCGTGGCTATTAAATATGAAATGTAAAGTTCATTACTGTTAAGGTACTTTATTAGCTAAGCCGCATTTACGTAGATAAGAACCAGTACATTACGTATGATTAGGGACTGGAAAATTTAGTGAATTCAATGACCTTCAGGCTAGAATCCATTGTACTATGCATACTCAAGCCCCACCTGCATCTCTGCTTTGTGGCCAGTGATTGGATGCCGTAACACACAACGTCTGGAGGATAAACACGCAAATCACAGACGTGATGTGTGGCAGTTATCCGTGTACTTATTGGCACAGTCAAATGAATAACGACTCTGCACAAAATCACTCTGTCAATAGCTATGAAGTTGAACTGCAGGTGTGTACGTAAGACACTGAAACAAAGTGGGGCAAAAATCTTTTCGCGAAAACTACCGGGCCCTACCAATGACTGCAGATGTGCACGTAAGGCACTGAAACAAAGTGGGGCATACATCTTTTCACCAAAAATTTCAATCCCTAACAATGATCTTCCTAACCTGTAGCAGAATTAACCTTATCGCAGTCAAATAGGGACTTGCCAGTAACGAAAGGAAAGCGTCGGGGACACGGTCGTAGAAGAACAGGTCTGGACACTCGCCTATCTAACAATGTATTTTGCTTGACCCCCTTGTTGTTTGGCTGTAGTTCGTCAAGTTACCGAGAATGTCGTACTTTTTGGCGCTGTTTTCCGGGCGGTCGGACTCAAACTCCGTCCACTTTTTTCCATTGTTAAATTAATAAAGTAAATAAAGATTGCTCGAGCCTTTTCTTAAATTTGTGTGCGAAGAAAGTATCTCATAAATTGATATAAAATACGTTTTGATAAATTGTTTATCTTAGCGGAAAGGAAGTGGGTGGAGTTTAGTCCGACCGCCCTAACATCAGCGCCAATAAAACACAATATTCTCGGTAACTTGGTGAACTACAGCCAAACAACAAGGGGGTCAAATATCCAGGCAAGTGTCCAGACCTGTTCTTCTACGACCGTGGTCGGGGATGAAAACATTAAAGCTAGGGCTAGGAAAAATGCGCGAGTTCAATGACCTGCATGCTAGAATCCAATCTCCTATGGATACTCAAGCCCCGTCTATTCGTTCATTGTCTGCTGTCTGAATGAGTAGCAGGTAATAGACAAATAGTGAGCTTTGGTATACACAGGATAATGGATGCTAGCATGTTAGTCTTTGAACTATCGAAATATCCCTAGCCATAATTAAAGCTTAGTAAGTAGTTAAATTTCCTGCTGTACAACACCATCCTAGTCAATATTTCCCGCGATAAACCAGTCTTCCCTAAATATGCCAGAAACAATTTTTTTAGAAGGCACGGTTTGGATATGGACCGCCTGTATATGCGAATGCGACGTAGCAACCAGACGAGAGGCTCGTCACACGGTCGTCGGCCGTGGCGAGTGTAGGTCAGGGCAGCTGGTGGGGAGAGGGGGCGGTGCTAGCGAGGATTGGCTGTCTGAGGACGATGATGACGCAACAAGCGACCTCGTGGCACCAAGTCATTAGCCGCCGATAAGGGTCACACCGTCTAGCCGCAAACATTTCGCATGCTACACTCTTCCTCCGTGTCGCCTTGGAGACGAGCGTCTGTGTCGCGACAACTTCCTCGCTCCTCGGAAATACTCGGCAGCACTCGTTTATCCTCGGCCATTAAGCGTAGTTCTAAAGCGGCTGTGGACCATGGTCGTAGAAGAGCAGGTCTGGAAACTCTCCTATTTACCAGTGTATTTTGTTTGACCCCCTTGTTGTTTGGCTGTAGTTCGCCAAGTTACAGAGAGTGCTGTGCATTTTTGGCGTTGCAATCAGGGCAGTCGGGCCCAAACTCCGGCCACTTTTTTTCATTGTTTATGTTGTAAAGTAAATAATGATTGCTTGAGCCATGTTTTAGAAATGTGAGCTGAGGAAGTATTTCATAAATTGATAAAAAAAAAAAACGTTTAGATAATTGTTTATGTTTATAATGTAAACAAATGAAAAAAGTGGGAGGGAAGTGGGCGGAGTTTGAGCCCGACCGTCCTGATTGCAGCGCCAAAGACGCACAAGACTCTCGGTAACGTGGTGAACTGCAGCCAAACAACAAGGGGGTCATGTTTCCAGGCGAGTGTCCAGACCTGTTCTTCTACGGCCGTGCTGTGGACCAAAGATGTTAGAAGGAGATGGAGCATGTCGCCAGGAGTGTAACCAAACAAACGCTTGACGTGGCTATGAACAATATGGCAGACTAATTAAAAAATTGAGGAAGTATTAATTAGAAGGTGTGTAAACAGGTCTAAAATACAGAGTTTTCAACCTAAAACATCAATTAAAGTGCATAATACATTCATTTACCTTAAAAAATACCAGTCTGATGTGTACTTTTGAGGTTAAATCAGTATGGCGGCTGGCTAATTTGCTGACCTCTCCACCATCTTGACTTCATTTTCTCCGCCCTCATTCCGACCTTATGCTACCCCAGTGCTGTGGCCTCTACTAAGGTTAATTCTACTACAGATTAGAAATATCAATGTTAAGAGTTTGGCACAGGAGAAATTTCTGCCGCTTGAGCGCTGGTATCGGCGAACAGTAACTCTACTAACAAAATGTCTTCCTATTGGCTGTTAATTTCCGTTAGTACGTATCTGCGCAGGACTTCTTATAATAGGATACGAGGGGAGATGTCTAGCTCAGTCGCCGAAGATGAACGAATATGCCCGACCAATTCCGAGGAGCGAGAAGGTTAACGCTATCCAGACGCTCGAGTCTTGGGAGTCCTTCCCCAACGCGCCACGCACTGTGGGGCCTTCGAGCTGTGCGCCTCACTCAGCCAGGGAAATCGGGGAGGCCAACAGTGTTGCCATATCTACCATCCCAAAATCCTATATCCCAAAATCTTCAGATAGTTGTCCTTAAAACGGAAACATGCAAATTTTGGCTTTAATGAGCCATTACACAAAAACTATGCGAGATAAAAAAGTTTTATAAGAGCAAAATTTAGTCACATTTTGTGTATAAAACCAGAAAAGAAATGTCTGGTACAAACAAAAAAATAAGAACACGGTAATGAAAATTGCTGTCCACCGCCCCCTTAAACAGACCCTGGCAAACTCTTCCCCTCTTTCCACCGTGTTCTACTACCGAGGCCATGTGCTGTTCGAGGGCACGTGAAACCAAATAAATAAAGTTTGCAAAAGAATGCGACTTGTAGAAAATGTCATAGAAGCATACTTAGATTTAGGGATGGTCTGGGAACTCGGGTCTGTGGCCGGTGGTCCTCCCAGCTCCAGAGATAAGGAACATGTCTTAGAAACATTCGTGGCTTGAAAATGGGGCTGTGGTAATTGACACAAAATTGTTTGACTTGTGAAGGTAATTCAGTACATACATCATACAAAATTAATTAATCTGGACTGTGAGTAATAAATTTGGTTAAGTTTCACTACGGTAGAAGAACTTTCCTTTTCTTTATTTTAATTTACAGTCGTTTTACATAAAATATGTTCGACATGCTACTAGAGAAGTTTTATTATGTCTTACTCATACAAAGTATTGTAGTTTATGTGCAAGTTAAAACGTAAATTAACTTGTTCCTAAAATTTCACGAATGAATTGCACAATTACATGTATTGACATACATAGGGTCATAATTTGTATTGTCGATGATGTAATGTGTATATAGGCGACAATATATAAGAAAATTATACTGATACGATTTAATAATATTGCAAGATAGCGCCAAAGTGTTTCAAATTAGCTGGTATGATTTGTGAACAGTTATTATATATTGTGCAATGTTACATCATATGTTTTATTTATGTAGCTGGTAACCGGTAAGCTAATAAACATACAAAATTACAACGTGGCTAGCACAAGGTGCGGTGTGGATCCTATTCACAAGTCTCGCGTCCATTATCGCGCAATAATAATTATCTTCACTAAGCGTACAGGGGCGATTAAAATTGATTATATACTGTCGGGTTGCTGGGAATGCACCTGCATAGACCGTGGTGACCTTGTAAGACCAGTTTACAAGGTCATGTTAGCACGGTATTTTCGCAACCTCTATCACTATGTACTTAAGTGTTTATGTCAAACTAGGTTTACTCGTCTGAAGAATAATTTGTGAAAAAGTGTACCATCAGCTTATCGCGAAAAACAAGCAAGTCTAAATGGGACAAATTGACACAATTGCAAGGAATGTGTAAATGTCGTACACGAACAAGTATAAAGTATACAAGATATTGAATGAGTGGGTGAGAGATCTTTAGCGCTGGTAAGGGGTGACATGATGTGAGTATGGAGTAGCACCGGAATGAAAGGGCAGGGGAAACGGGAGATCCCCGAGAAAACCCGCCGACCAACGGCATCGTCCGGCACGATACCCACATGCGAAAATCCGGAGACCGACCGCGCCGGGAACCGTACCCGGATCGCCTTGGTGGGAGGCGATTGGTCTGACCATTCGGCCACCGCGGAACTACTAGATGTTGAGCATTGTTGTGTCAAAATATTGTGACTTTCCAATTTTCGTGTATATTAAACAATTTAATTGTATTTTTTCTACAAAATATCATTTATGGATGTGTAATTTTTGGTCATATACTGACGATATATGCTGCTGATGGAACCACGTGGGCAGAGATACATGGATACCTGAGATTTAAGGATGTTCATGTGGAGAAAAACCATATTGTATATTTATACTTAGCAAGGTAAGTTTTGTACACATTATTCGAGAGTACATTTTCTTCCTACGGAAAAAAAATTGTTCAGCCAGTTTTCCCATAATGGCATTTCAAAGTCAAAATTTGCATGTTTTTACTTCATACAAAACTTGAAAACCAATAAACGCACAAGGAAATAAAAAAAATCACATCGAAACTACAGGTCACAGTCCACGACTTAATGCATTTATAAAGGCATTATAAAATATTTTTGTATTTAAAAAAATGCTAAGAATAACAATTAGCAAAATTTCAGAATTTTTTTTATTGAAAAAGTTTTTGTAGTGGTTTTTTTTTACATACCTCAAGCAGTAGCTCGGACATACAGTTTCGATGTGAACTAGTTCATTTCATGATGTTTATTAGTTTTCAAGATGTTCACGGAATAAACAAACTTGTTAATGTTCAATTTCAATCGCAATTATGGGAAAACTGGTTATTCTACATTTTTGTAAAAAGAAATTGTTCTTCCAAGTAACATCTAGAAAACGAACACTATTTCATACAAATATAAAATTGTAATTTTAGTCTACTTGAACACCTTAAAAACACTTTAAATAACCTTAATTTCATATTTGTACGAAATAGTGTAACTCTTACAGACGTTAACACTGACAATAGCTATTATACTCCTACATAAAATTTCTAACAATCACAGTATTCCTTTAATGGCACGGGAAAGTCAAAATTTATAAGTTACGGCAAGTACACAAAAAATAAATAAAAACATCAAGAGACTAGCTGAGATAGAATATTTAACACTGAAATAAAATATCACGTGTTAAGTACTAAAATTTATAAAAAGATATAGAAACTAATTTTTGTATTTAAAGAAAAATTGCTGTAAATAAAATGTTTTACTCGGATCGAAGACATGAATTTAGGTTCAATAATAAGTTGTTTTGTATGTGTGTGTGTGTGTATATATATATATATATATATATATATATATATATATATATCTTGAAGCACGTGACATCTTATTTTGGTGTAAATTGTTTCATTTCAGTAAGTATGTTGGTTTTTGTAGGTTGCACAATACTGTAACATGTAAATTGTGACCATGACGTGCTAAGATGAGAAACCTATACACGCTAAACATTTTCCCATAGCAAGAGAATGTACTCACCAGTAATGTCTACAAAACTAACACTATATCGGTTGAGTGGGCGCCTTCCAGTTGCGTGTTAAATAAGTCTAGAGCCAATTACAAAAGTACCACGGACATATAGTTGTATGGATTCTAACATGTACCCAAGACAAACCTTCATTTTTCACTTCCCTGGTGATGGGGAGTCAGCTTGTCGGCAGGAAAAGTAGTCGATCGACGCATTCTTGGTCCAGCACAGTTTTAAGATAAGAAACTTCCTACTTGTGAAGGAATGCTACTGAAAGTCAGTGTTATAAAAGTCTAGTCTCGTTCGAAGAGGATAACGAGACACATTCGTGTGCGGAAGCGCGCACGTGTGCCGAGCCAACGAGCGAAACAACCTTGGAAGTCTGCGTCCTGTTGCGAAGTACATGCGCCTCAGTCACGACTGCCCAAGACAAGAGCGGAGATTCTGTACTGACGCTGTAGGAACATGAATAATTCGTGTTTTATTTTGGACACAAGCTAGGATTCAAACACCTGTAACTTCCTATCACTTCCGCAATAGGCTTTCGACTTGTTTGACACGTCCCAGAGATCACTGAGCCTATAGTGAAGAAGTAAATAAATGCAGTCACGTTGATGTGGTGTATCCCTGTATCAGCAAACAGTCAATGAGCAGCTGGTGTCTTCTTAAGTAAACATACAGACTTGGAGGCTAGCCTACAGGTCAGTGAACCCGCGAATTTTTCCGGTCTCTACAGTGTAAAAAATGTTAGTAATATTATTCATAATATGTATGGTAATATTCCCAACCTTGATAGGGAAATCTGGTTTCCAAATATGCGTGGAAATTTCCAAAGGTAGTGTATTCGCCACACAAACCACTCGGAAATTTTGCTCGCGCGTTATGTCATATTGTCCTAGAGGGCTTGCACCAATATCTAATGAAAAATTACATTACCAGTTGAGTAACTTTCCTTGACACGTGTAGAGTAATTTACCCTCACTATTAGAGGTAATTAGCTTCCATTACATGTAGAGTAAATTTACCTCAACTTTTTTTTACAGTGTACATATCAGTCTACACAACACATGTTTATTGGATATTACCGGTAGGCACATTGAGTCCACGTGCTCAAAGCGTATAGCCGGAGCTTATATTTAGGGACTCCTGTTTTTCGCATGCAGCAAGTCCTTGTGATTAGACGTCGCTTATTTGACTGTGATAATGAGGATAAGATTACTGCGTCACTACATGCGTAAAACCACTTAATTTTGGTGAAAATAATTTCGTACCGAATTGTTGCACATTTATTAACCGTAATAACAAGTGTCAGAATCTTCGTTATAACATTTCGACAACGAACATGTAGTTCGTCAGAAACACATCCACTCTGCTTTATGGTCAGTATTTGAATGTCCTTAATTCTTACCGTGTTGGTTCTCTACCCGCAAATCACAGTAATGCAGTGTCGCTATAACCTTATCCTCATTATCACAGTCAAATAAGCGACGTCTAATCACAAGGACCTGCTGCTTATAATCATAAAACAGAGTTGCAGAAGTGCACGGACGGAACTGAGACGAGTCGGTGCAAAATTCTTTCCAACAAAAATCACATGTTCTAGCGACACGCATGAGTGGAGAAACGTGAATGTATAAAATTCCTGGGCGTTCTGAAGCAGGAAGTGCATTTTCCCAGACGTAGCATTATTCTGCCAAGATAATTTTATTCTTATACACAGGAATACTTGAATTTGTACCCGATAAATACTAGATGATTGCTTATCTACAAGTACATAAAGATCTTGTGGACTATACTGTATATATTATGTACCAGATTTTCTTCTCTCCCATATAATTCATGCGACAGCAATTGGGCATGAACTGGCGAAATGCTTTGGAATTCGTTTGAAACAAACAAGCCTTAAAAAAACTGAGTTATGTTTCACCTATGTAGGCATATTACTAGACTATGTACCATTTGTTACATACGTATGAAGTATTCTGCAGATTTGAATCAGATGTAGAAAAACAATTTTAGCCCTTATGTATCCTGTTGTTATTGCCATTATACGACTAAAATATATTTTATAAGACTGTTTCAAATTTGAATAAGTTTTAGAGTGTTTTACTATTACTTTACAGTTGACAAATATATTCATAACACCTTCCATTTGTTAAATACGACGTACTCAACAGCGTTCCTGACAGGTTGTTCTGATCAAACAGTTACTAATTTAATACTTGAAACATAGCCTTACCCTTCATTTAAGAGTGCGTGGTAGATAAATAAACGCTGAAAACATCAATTAATCTCTACGCTTTTTTTCGAAGCCAATATGGATAAAATACTCAATGTCAATCAGATAATTCAATTTGCCAACTTTATGAGTAAATATTATTATTAATTCGTTTCGCGTGATCTCTTGCACCGCAGTTAAATGCACGAGGTTCCGGCGTCAGAGATTGTGCTTCAGAAGTTTGTAACTCTGGAAACACTTTTGTTTAAAACGTTGGCTAAAATTATTGTCTAGGATTACTATTGTTTAATTTTTGCAAATTGGCTTCAAGAAACCGTTATAGATTAATGCTTTTAGCATTGAATTATGTACCACGCCCTCGCCATAAACTTCACCTGGCAACAGTGAGGTTTGAGCTGAGTGGCGAACGTGCCAAGTAAACCTTTCTACCAGGAAAGTTTACTGAGCGAACGTTACCGAGAATTGTTTTGTTTGTTATCAGGGGATAGGGCGGGTGTTTGATACACTGTGTACACGGCACTCGAAATGTTTCTACTGTGTACTTTATACAGTCGTCTGTGTCGACACTCACTGGGCAGGCTGAGTCACTGCCGTGATGTAGCTGAAAGCACGTCCGCCTTTGTCTGTTTCCGACTGGTACTTCAGTAACCAACGTCGTTCAAATGAGACACTGTCTAATATTTAGTACTTTAAAATTGACGTAGTTACTCATCAACCGACTATGTGTCAATCGTTAGTCATCCGTGAAACACGCGTAACATTTTAATATTTGAAACAGTCTTAAAAACATTTAGTAGTCCTATAATGTCAATGTTTATTTTGTTACCACAGGATACAGGTCTAAAATACTTTTTGTAAGACTGTTTCAAAGCAGAAAAAATATTTTTCTTAACTAACTAAATGAACCAACCCACTAAGTAATTTAATTTGATATAATAATACAATTTAGAAGAAGGCCAGAATTATATTCTAGAAAAAGCACATGCATTAAATCATAGTATTTAAAGAAAAATAAGAGCCTAGAAAAATATGTTAATAATAGGTTTAAATGCACACAGTAGACTTTGACATTTAATATCTCAGTTCTAGTGAAGTGCGGGTTGGATCTGTTTTTTTTTTCATAGCTACGTCTATATTGGCGCATAGCAGATTGATGAATAACCATGTCCAAATGTCCACAGCATACTAAAAATAACTACAAGTTTGCTAAGTACATAGCACCATTTAATTATAAATCATGACATTAAACCATTTAGTTAACTCGAAATGTCATTTACAATTAGGCCTCTGATTCTGCTATATAAAACGTGTCTTCCTTCGCGAGGAAGCTATCATTTTACAAACGTTTAACCCAGTGTACACCGTCCTATATGTCTATACCACTTCTCACACGCCCACTGTTCATATGTATCGTTTATTATTGGTCAGCTTACATGCAATGTTCTGCCAGACAGTTGTATTCCAATCAAATATTTCGAGAGGGACTCCTATTTTTGGTGAACATATTTCTGCCTCAGTTTGCTACCGTGCCTCGTGTGTACGTCTGCAGCTCTGCTTCGAGGTCAGTGATTGGCTGAATTTAACTATCACGTGTCTTAACATTTTACTACAAATCACAGATGTGTATTGTTCGCAGTAACCTTGTTCTGACTGGTAGGATCAAATGAGAAACGTCTTTACATAAACACATTCTGCCAATATACAAAAGAGGCAGAACTGCAGAGGCAGAACTAAGACATTGAACCAGGTTGCTGCAGAATCATTTTCGCGAAAATCAGGGTTCCTACACATGATTTAAAAGAAAATTTTAAGTTCAGCCGTAAGCAGGCGTTATTTATTTTTTTTTTTGCGATAAATGACGGTTCATGCAGTATACTTATTTTTTACCCCATACTGAGGAAAACTGACAAAACAATGACACTATATTCTCACAAGATTCTCTTTCAGGGACAGAGAAACCTTCGTCCTAGTTTTCTCGAGCAACATTCGGTTATAGTCTTCTATATAAGCTTATGTAGGTAGGCCAGCC
>PNEQ01010710.1:25716-173458 GCA_003012365.1 Medauroidea extradentata
ATATATATATATATATATATATATATATATATATATATATATATATATATATATATATAAAATACGCGCAGAGAATGTACTGTGGATGTAGAATTTAGCAAAATATTTATCATGGAGATAACATGTAGGCTATTATTTGGATTCCCGCCATTTTAAAACCTTGAATAGCGTTGCACGTGGTTATAAAATTCTGGTAATCGATAAAACCTGTTCACATGAGTCATGACTGAGATAACCTACCCTACTCCAGCGAGTGAATTGTCATAAGCGCCTAATGTGTTAAACTGTTGCAGTGTTGTAGAATCAACTGGATTGTTACTCACCTATGAAGATGAGGATTCTGAAGCCGTTCATCCTGGAGACGATGCCGCTGGAGGTGGCGAAGTCAAGGGTGGGACTGCACACAACACCGAAGAGACCGGCCGTGACGTAAGGGATGGTGGACAGCAAGGCATTCTGTAGGGACCAACATAAAATATAGGTAATTTCTTATGTCACTCGTGAAGCACACTGAACAAGTCGTGGCTGCGGTGGACGAGGGGCCAGACTTCTCGCCTCTCACCTAGGCGATATGAGTTCGATTCCTGGCGGGATCGGTCCCCAGATTTATGCATGGACGATGCCGCTGGTTGGTGGATTTTCTCAGGGATCTTCCGTTTCCCCCGCCAATTCATACCCTTCACGAACGCTAAAGACCTCGATGTTAAGCGCTGACATAAATCTCTTCACTTCATTGAAGAAGTGAAGAAATCCATAATAACTGCAGGCAGTGGCGTGTAGTGAACGTGTTGTAAGGTAAGCTGTATCCTATGTTTTTAACTGTACCTATTTACGTCATCTTGCACATGACAGACACTCAGAAGTAGTTGTGTAGCTGACGCTACAATACGAGTAAAACCGGTGCATTGCAGTTAACTTTGGAGTGGCCGCAATACGTTTTGTTAGACTCAGTTTTACGATTGTTACTGGTTCCTACTGCGTGCAGCACTGAGGAAACACTAACTTACCTTGAAACTGCTCACGGCACGCCACTGACTACAGGCTGTTCTCAATAAAGTGAGCATATCTTTGAAAGAATGTGCAATGGGAGGGCATGACTAGACGTAGTTTTGTGGTCATACTCCACTACGATGCGGATGCCTGTCAAAGAATAATAATGATTATAGGAAAACATACGCAGAGTATGCTTTAGTCAACAGGATATGCCTAGCAAAAAATCCCATTAATGGAATCGGGTTAAATAATACACTTTGTCTCTCCTTGTTTTATTTAGTAGTACTGGCTATGCGGCATTTCTTGTGTGTGTCAAGGAGCCCATAATAGATCTTTCACTTCTCAGTTTCCAACGCGAAAAACAGCGAAGGTAAGAAAAGACTCCAACATTAGGTTGGGACGATTTTGGAAAAAACACGAAAATCCGAAATCATGTTATCCTTACTGGGACCAGACCCCGGGACCTCCGTCACGAGTCCAGTGTTCTACCATTGCGCCACATCAGTCGGTGTGTGCATAAAGGACATTTGCGACTAAACTATTTCAGTGGCGAAACACGGCGTTGGTAATTTCCTATTCGCAGAAGTTAGAATCAAATTGTTTGTTCTCGTAGGACAAAGTTTTCCGCGTGTGTATTCAGATGACGCAAGCTGGAAACACAGCTGAAGGCCGGATTGATTTGCGTCGTGGACAACAGCTGGCCTGACTCCATTGCTAACGTTTGGGGTAATTAAAAGAAAATAAGGGTTCAACTCGTTTGCGTTGCCTAATGCAGCAGTTACCGAGTGGTCACTACTGACGAAACAATCGAACGACTGAAGTTAGAACTGTAATATTTGCATCGATGGAACCGCGACGACCGAGTGGTTAGACTACTCGCCAACCATCAAGACGATTCATGCTCGATACTTGGCTGTGCTGGCCCCGGATTTCTAGAGTATGGGAAACATGGCGGACGTCGCCGCTGGCCGGCAAGTTTACTCAAGGTATTCCTGTTTCCCCAGTCCTTTCATTCCGTCGCTGCCCCATCTGTAGGGTCTCATTTCATGTCATCTCACACTCATCTCTGGTCCTCCAGGTTTGGGGTTGGCGATAGTCTGCAACCTTATCCCGTGTTGAGAATCATAGTGGCGTGGGGAACCCTTCACCTAGTCAAGATATTTATATTTTTTATTTAACATTTATTTTAAGTGCGTGTTATTACAAAAAAAAAAAAAAAAAAAAACGAAAAATTAGCACTATTGGAAAACGATTACGTTGCAAAATAAATCGCTGCAACAACTTGATTTTTTTAGTGTTCTGCAGAAAATTTTGACCGTTTTCTAACTGACACAGTAATCCCGTGATCCGATCCAGTAGGGACGCTCCTTAAGGGGGAGTGTTTTCGAATTTTTTTTTTTTTTTTCAATTTCGAGCCATTAAATTTATTCAAGTTGTGTTATCAAAATTCTCTTTTCGATAAGACATAAGATATATTCTTGATAAACTGCTTGACAAAAATAATAACGGACTCTTCCATTAATTTGCCATGCAGAATCACTGCAAGGGAATTATAGGACAACTTTTAAGAATGATTACAAGTCTAATATAAGATGAACGTAACACTATTATGATCTACAATATTCATCACAAATATCTTCTGTGCCTCTACACTGCCACATTTACCAAAAATATTTTAAAACTGAAGTTATTACAGATAATCGAAAAATAAAATTTAGTATCTAGCTCTCGCTCTTAAGGTGCCTCCCTACCTGCACTTAAAATGCTTTGCAGCGAGTTACGACGAAACTATTTAACGCAAATCATATTTGTACATATACGAAAAGAACACAAACTTCAAACTATGACACTAAAGTTTTAAAAATTCGTCACGTTAATTAAAAACATCATTTTCGGGCCCCTCAAAGTGGCCAAAAATGGGTTTTCCAGACTGCTGTATATGAAAAAATAACAACCAGATACGAAAAATACAACTATAGACTTTGAACTATGCTGATCACAAATAAACTAATGTGGTCACTGCTTAAAGTCCCATAGGAAAAATAATAGTAGTAAAGCACTGCACGCCAGCTGAGTGGCTTGCACAGAGAGGCGATAATACATTTGAAACGTGGGTTAGTGGCAACCTTACCGCTCCTACCTCACACACACAAACGCAGCCTATCTATGGAGGCCCCCTAAGAGGAGTCGTCTGTCGCATGGACGGTACCTTACCTTCTAATACGCACATGTAGATATTAAGGGCGCGGCTACCTCAATTTTCATCACCAATTTTTTATTTATTTTTTGTACCAGATATTTTCTTTTCTTATTTTAGACACAAAATGTGATTAAATTCGGCTCTTACGAAATTTTTATCTCTCATAGTTTTAGCGTAATGGCTTGTTAAAGTCGTATCTTGCAAGTTTCCGTTTTAAGGACTACACTAAAACCAACTGATATACCAAACTCAAAAAACACAGTGGATAAAGACGTTGCAGGCTACGAAGTCATGCTCATAAAAATAAAGAATAAACATTATTTGTATTTTTAAAAAAAATTCTTAAACTGAAAATAAAAAATTTAAAAATTCAATATTTTTTTTTAATGCAAATAATTTTTATTCTTTATTTTTATGAGCATGCCATTGTAGCCTGAAGTGTCTTTATCCACTGTGATTTTTTTTTGAGTTTGGTTTATCAGTTGGTTTTAATGTAGGTAGTCCTTAAAACGGAAACATGCGAAATATGACTTAAACAATCCATTACGCGAAAACTATGAGAGATAAAAAAATATCATAAGAGCCAAATTTGTCACATTTTGTGTCTAAAATAAGAAAAAAATGTCTGGTACAAGTAAAAAATGATGAAAATGGTGATGAAAATTGAGGTAGACAGCGCCCTAACTAATTAAGCTAGTTAAAAATGTAAGAAAATAAGTTTCTCTCGTCACGTTATAAAGGCTAAATGTCTCATAATACCAAATTACTCCATTACTATGCACTTAATCGTAAAATGTAGTGTTCCTGTACAGAGACTTTACCGGTAATTTGTCACACCCTTCATTAATTTAAGGAAAGTTAATAATTTTAACAATAGGTTGGACCGGGACCTTGTCTGAATTCACCTTCCAAGGGCACTTATCTGGCTTCGTGCCCTAGGTAAGTGCATCTAGGGAGCGACGTTAAAATGCTGCCGTCCGAATTCACGGGAAGGGTATACATGAACCCTCGAATGTCCGTTTCCGGCAAGGGCTCATGCCACACGCCTTTCTCGAAGCCTTCAGTCGATTTTCTTTGTTGCACTGTTTTTTCGTCCCGTAATAAAGATAATTTGAATTTGTAAGTATTTACGGCATTATATTTTGTTTGAATACTTGTATAATTGTATTTTTTTTTTTATCGAGGGTTAGACCAAAACACACAGCGAAGGAATTCCGTACTCTCATGAAGAGGGCAAGGGTTTATTCCTCGCGAAGGGCGCATGGGTAAGTGGCCAAAGACTCACAGCAACAAATTCAGACACGGCCCGGGCACAGAATATTTAGGTATACGGAAGTGAAATAGCCAGTATAACGGCTTAACTCAGTCACACACGCTAGCAAAATGGATTCCTTTGGCCAGCATCATGACGGAAAGCCTACCGCCAATCAGATTAAGGCGGCTGTCCTGCTACTCGGCAGTCAAGCCAATAGGAAACCTGTAGTAACACGCAGGATCCATACGGGGCTGGTATCAACAACCGCAGGCAGCCAATCAGCGGCTAAGTTCGCCCTATGAAATGAGCCGCCACGTAATTTCGCCTCTGTGTTACTATCTAGTCTGTGGCCCGGGAGAGACTCGTGTAAAGTTCTTCAGCGACGTAGGCAGTCGTCGAACCCTCTCCTCGCCAGTCACGTTGGAGGAGAACGTGCCGGTTGTCGGGCCAACAGCTGGGAGAGCAGATAAACAAGTTACACAACCGCTATCAGCCAGCTCCCAGCCGAGCCACGCCATGTTGTGTAGTCGCTGTCCTTCCACACTGCAGCTAGCGACAACACATGTCCTGGTGCCGCGATAACACGAGCCACGCATGCTTCAGTCAAACCTTCTACCATATACCTAGCCGCTCATCTTTGCTGAAAACTACTTTGCATCAACTGTACATTATGACGGAACATCCCGAAAATATTTTGTGCCAACATACCCTTGAAAGCGCTGTAGTTAATTGCAACTTATATGACTGGGTGATATACATCTGACACAACGTAGCTGTCTGCAGACCAATAACAGGCATCAAATATTACAATAGCGGGATTCTTACTAGCTCAGTCAAATAGGGCAACAACTCTACGCACAAGTGAAAGCCAGTCATCTTTTCACAAGCTGAACGTACGTTGAAATCTTCTTCTTCTTGAAAATAAACTTATAATTCTTTTGCAGTGATTCTGCATGACTAATTAATGAAATATTCCATTATAATTTATGTCAGCCAGTTTACCAAGAATGTATCCTACGGTTTGTCGAAGAGAAAATGTTGATAATACAATTTGACTAAATGTTACAGCTCAAAAACTGAAAGAAAAAAAATTGTCTAACACTTCCCCTTAAGAGGAGTCGCTTGCAGGAGTTCGTTTGTAAAAGCATTGTTTGCAAGTTTACACTCATCAACTGTTCATACAATGCGGGTTCATCTAAGATTTGAAACAACTTTCATCTGTACAAGCCACGTGTGTCAAACTATCTCTCTGTGGCAGCTGGTTGTGTGGAGATTGTTCCGTCTCGAAGACCTCGCCTCACGCGGCATCTCGCCTTAGCGTTGAAGGTCAACGTGAATCCTGATGTATTGTTTACAGCTGGCTTGTGCCGTGAACTATCTCGAGACACTGTCCTGTAATGCCAAGGCTAGAGTGTGGCCAAGAAAGCTTAGTAAATTTTCACATTTATAATACGTATCATTGCATGTCAATTTTTGGAATAAAAAAAAAAACATACTCAATTGGAACGTACAGGCCGTACTTCGCTGTTTCTATCGTGTTAGGCGATAACTAATTCTTTTTAAACCTCAACGAGAATATATATCACAAATAATTTTGGAAGTTTTATTTAAGAGTGAGTGATAGCTATCTTGAATTTTTTGTATTTTGTGTCAAAACTTTTCTTCTGGGTAAATTCACGGAAATTTAATTTAGGTACAGAATATAATACATATTGATAGAATTTTAGACGCCATAAATCTTTATTTTCCGTTTCTTTGGTTACAGATCGAACTGCAGTAAAAAAATAATAAGAATTTTGTAACTACAATTTGATCTGTAAAACCAGTAACGACAAAGACTTATAGTGTCTAAAATTCCCTTTATATGTATTCTATTGTGTAGTTAGGTTAAGGTTGCATAAATTTACTCAGAAGAAAAGTTGACACGTAATAAATAAATTCAATATGGCGACTATCTCACTCTTAAAATCATTTTAACTCTGGTAACCAATTTTTCCAACACAAAGATTTTTACGTTTCCGTCCAATATATCAATGAACCAAAATTTAATTATTAACACACTTAACTAAAACCGAAGTTTTTTTCTGCCTTGAAAAAAAAATAGCTATCGTCGTGAACAAAATTTTAAACAAAACTGCCAAACAAATCCTTTATATCTGCTCTAGTTTAGACTTGAAAATTTACTATCGCAAAAACAGCAAAAATATGAGAGCATTGCCTTGGCGATAAAATAGAGGAAACATCATACGCCTGAAGTGGGATGAGATTACCGCGTGTACAAAAGATACACTTGTTAAGTAATAATTATTATTTATAATTTAGTAAGATCGCTTATTTCGTGTCTTAGCAATGTTAAAGAAAAAATACGCATTGAAGCGTTCAACCTTCATTATGTTACGGGCGCGGGGTTGCACTGGGAACTCAACGTTGAAGTACATTACTATTAAAAGAACGTTTTCAAACAAAAACTATACTACACTAAATATTTTAACGAATTGTTATCTCCGGAATAATCTGTAAAATAAAATGTTATCTAATAATCCTTTATGCAATATAATTTTTAAAATAACGGTTAATGATTAAGTCAGCACTTATCAAGAACCTTGATTGCCTAATTCGTACTTTCATTCGATGTTTAACATTCCGCCAAATGTTTTTTATAAAAAAAACGTGTTACCTAATAAATTAATTATAAACTTTTAACTCGTATCAAAACAAAGCATTTTGAGCGAAAATAAAATATTTTCTTGGTTATCATTCATCGTTATTTGTTTATTAAAAAAGTGATTGATTTACAGTGATCACACTACACGTAAATACTACGTAGGTTATCTTAGTTTTCTGTGCTGGCTGGCTCTCTCCTTCAAACAACAAGACACACTCAAATGCTGATGTGAAGGTAAATTTCAACATCGTCTGGTAAACATTGGGCAATACAGTGACACATTTGCAGAAATAATAATAAAAAACGTTAAAACACAAAACACACAAGAAACCACAGATACGCACTTCTTTTTCTTAAATTTCATTTGTAGGATTTATCAGTGTCTGCGCGACCTAGTGAAATATATCAATTCCTACCATTAATATATTTGCAAGTATACAAATACTGCGAGTTAGAAAAAATGACTGTTATTTCAAAAATTACCTCTCTCAATATATAATTCAGAACATGACGCCTTTGTCAAGTTTTTCGACACACATTTCTTTACTTGTACAAACACTTCGCAAATCGCAGATATATGACATATTAATTATACATCAGACAGCTTGTCAAACTCCTTTTTATGGCATCCTTCCAACAACTGATTAAAACGAAGCAGTTGTTTTATTCGTTTCGACGATTTAGTTACTCAGGCTTGCATTAGAAGCAAGATTATCTGTTTACCTTTGATACATATTTCATTGTCAGATTGAGCAATATTTTCATCAGATAATGCGGCTGCAATTGCAATACATCGCTTGATGTGTCCCACATGTGTTAATAACATCTCATCGACATGCCTGATTGATTCAACACGCTTCTCGTAACAAGGTGGCGTATGTTTGCAGTCGAATGGATAGACATGTAATGCTTAATTAACCAGCAATTTCAAGACTTGTGTTGTACATAATATTTACTTTAAAGTTTTAGATGTAAATCAGAAGAGGGTGGCAAATGAATTTAAATGGAGCGGTTCACGACAGTTTTCAACGTCTCTTTTTATTTTAATATTTGTACCAGATATTTTTTTCTAATTTTATACATAAATTGTGACTAAATCTTCCTCTTAGGAAACTTTTGTATCTCTCATAGTTTTTGTGTAATGAGTCGTAAACGCGTACGCCACTAAAACCAACTGACATACCAAACTGAAAAAATTCACACTATATAACAAGGTTGTAGCTATGATTTGACATACATAAAAACAAAAAATATGTTTATTTTGTATTTCGAAAACATTGTTGATATTTTTTTAATTTTCATTTCAAAATTCAGCATTTATTATTAAATACAAAAGTATTTTATTTTTTGTTTTTATATATGTCAAATCATAGCTACAACCTTGTTATATAGTGTGAATTTTTTCAGTTTGGTATGTCAGTTGGTTTTAGTGGCGTACTTAAAACCGTGAAGTGCAAATTTTGCGTTTACGACTCATTACGCAAAAACTATGAGAGATACAAAAGTTTCCTAAGAGGAAGATTTAGTCACAATTTATGCCTAAAATAAGAAAAAAATATCTGGTACAAATATAAAGATAAATAAAAACGTTGAAAACTGAGGTGAACCACGCCCTTAACTGTCCATACTTCTATAATTGTGATGAAACTTCCGTAAGTATGATGGACAGCTACTGAGTATCTGTAGCCTAATACGTCTGTCCTCCAATCATACAAGATTCAGGCTACTATAGGCGATTCAGGATAAAGTGGGCACTCAAAACAGCCCTGCTAAGTATCTTTACGTACGTAATGGCTAACAAGGGGAAATGTCTTAGCTTCTCTGCACACGTCACTTGATGTTTGCGCGTTCAATATACGTTGTGCAGTCGGTAGGAACCTATACAGTTTGATTAAAATTTTTATTATTTATATAAAACTCACGTATGTCAAATTTAGTTGATTTTATTTCATTACTGTCGCATTTAAATAGGAAGGTATACGGAACTATGTACGGCAATTCGCTGACAACCATACAAACACTAAGGAAACTATAGTTATTGTTGAATTATTTGCAATAACGGCTAGTGATTTTTTTCAAAGGTTAAATATTTAGTGCTCACTTTATTCCGAAGGACCTATACTCATTTTTCTTTTCTTTTCAAAATACGGTGACACAAACATGTCTCGCAATTTCCCACTATCTCTTCCGATAGTGCTTGTGCACGGCATTCCAGTACTTTCTGCTGATAAACGTATATGTAGGCCCTATGCATATTGAATGCTTTAGTAATCCAGTGTACGTGAATTTTTTATTACTTAGCGTCTATATAGTTATTATTACTATTAAATTTAGTTTTTCATATTCTAACAAAGCGTTTGTAAGCTATCATGATTAATTTACGGTTCATCACTGTACCTTGACATTTATTTATTTATTTTTCTGTTATAGTCTGTTCACTTTAAAATGAGCACTCCCCAACACTTATTATATCATAAACTGTATTTTATTTAAGTAAAATATTTTAAGTTTTTCAGAGGTGTGAAACGCTTACAATGGTTTTTAGTTTCAGGGTAGTTTTCATATTAAACATAGTAAATATGATTGCAGAATGGATGAAAGAAAAATTTAAGCAGTGCTCACTTTATGATGAACAGTCTATACTTTGTTACTTGTGTTTTAATTATTTAGTGTTTCATTTCACTTGTAAACTTGATTCTTGTTCTTATTTCTAACCGTATTGACTTAAATTATAATGTTATTTTAGGTTTCATAGTTCAGATTGTTTTTATCGTACAGTTTTTCGTCTATTGTGCATTTAATAAGTAGTGCTCGAAATCTTGGGCAACTTAATATTTAGTCCTATTTAATAACATTATCTAATATAAACGTTATTGTTATTTTCAGATTCTCATTGTTAATCTAGTTTGTATTTTATGTGATGATTTGGTACTCGTATGCTGTATAAGTTACGACATGAATTACCATGCTATTTTCAGTTTCTCATGGTATATCGCTAGTTAATTTTCGCTTTTATTTTTAGTATTACCTTAAACTTAAGTTTGAAATGTCATAAAATAATTGTAAATTGTAGTCAGAAATTATTATGAACCAGTGTAAGACAAGACGAAATCGTCTTAACTGCGCCATTAATAAAGTCGTATCATTATTGTTGTTGTTATTATTATTTTAGTGAAAATTAAGTAACACAAATTGAGTATTATAAACTATATACTTAAAGATTCAATCCAAAATGTAAATTGATCTACTAAACAACAACACAATAAATATTATGATCATTGAAAGAACTGTGCAATGGGAGTGCATGACTGGGTTTATTTGCTTGGACATACTCCATTGCGAAATAAATGACTTTGGAATTTCATGTTGTGTATGTATCCTGATGACTAAAGCATACTCTGCTTATTTATGTTTTCTTGTCTTATTTTTATTTTTAGTTTTCTTTTGACAGTCATTTATTTCGCAATGGAGTATGTCCAAGCAAATAAACCCAGTCACAATAAACATTGTAAGTGGGTCAAAGTCATCCACAGTTGGCACAAAGTGATGGTATTGGAGAGGTAAAGGAAGGGAGGAGGCAACTTACGTCTTTGATGTTGTACTGCAGGACGTTCAGCATGTAAGTAGGCAGGCAGGTAAGCAGTATATAGAAGACCCAGCCAACACCCATGTGCATGGTGGCACACGCCCACAGTCCGCGACATCTCAGCAAGTCCTTCCACGGTGTCGCCAGCTTCTTCTGCAACCAAACACACACACGGCTCTTGTCAATTGGAGCACTTGAACACGCAGTACAGCTTACGGCTCTGTCTATATGTACTTAGGTGGCCCGGGGCTCTCTCGCTAGCCTATGCCACACCTTTGGAAGGTGGTCGGAAGCGCTGCTCAGAGTTCCGCCAAGGGGTTGGGTGGTTCCAACTGTCTGTTACGGCCGTGATCTTTCTTTTATTTCAAACAATTGCAAATAACTTAAATACTTTTTAACCAAATGCTTTGAAAAAATTTGAGGCTGTGTACAGTCATATGATACACAATTTTTCCAGAGCGTTTTTTTATAATGTACCGTTTGCTAGCAAAAAATTATTTTGCTTAATTTTGGCTTATTTTGACAACAAAATATGTGCTACTTCAGGGGCAAACATCTAAAAATCTGTTTGATGTATTGCGACAGAAAAATTCATATACAAACGATGATATATATATGTGTTAAAACTGCCAGAATGACTTTTTTATCTATGTTTTAATTTGCGTTAAAAATATATTTTCGAAACCATTGCTAAACTAAAGAGCGAGGCCTTATCCAGAGAGAGTGTTAAGCTACATGCACAAGGTACAATTATTCTTACAAGTTTGTGTACTGGAGTCTTTATTAGTTTCTATTACAAGCCGATGTACTAGGTGAGAAACAAGTTTTCGCTGCACGCGATACTGGATACTTAACAAGCTGAACTGCTCTACTAATTCTTTCGGAAGCTCATTACGGAGATTTTTATTGTGGTAGTCAACACTTTTCACCACATACAAAAAAGGCTCTTCTCTATAAGCATGTATTAATACTCGTAACTGCTCTTGAGTCCAATTCTTTCCCTCCATGTTTATGTTTCTCAATACTCGCGCGCATCAAAACTTCTAGTGTTGTTGTTTTGATGAATTCTGTTTGGCCGCTGCTTAAATATTGCAGTGCAGCTCTCAACAAAAATCGGACGCTGGCAATTAGGCAAATCCGGTACCTGAGCTCGCAGGGCTGCTAGTAGCAGGCAAGATTTGAGTATAGAAGCTAGTAGCAGAGCAAGTACGACTCCTAGTATATAATGTTGTAAGGAATATTGTACCGTCGCGGCGGGCTTTTGACAGTTTCATTGAATGTTCAGTTTTTGAGCCATAATATTTATTCTAGTTGTATTATAAAAATTTTCTTTTCGGCATAGCACAGGATATATTTTTGGTAAATTACGTGACATAAATAATAATGGAATATTTTATTATTATCTATGTCACATAGTTTATCAATAATTCAGGTTGTTACAAGAAGGTACAGCCAAACGTTCAGGAAACATTCCACAAACACAAAGAAAGAAAATATGTGATATGGACATATGTCCGGAAACGCTTAGTTACCATGGTAAAGCTCAAGTCCTTACATCTCGTTAAATGTCATCGTAAATAACACTTCCTACAGGAAATGTCCCAAATACCCAACGGAATGTTTCGTTACAATGTACGTTACTTCCTAGGATCACCGCCAGGTGGGCCACTTGACGGAAGGTAATCTGGACTGTGAGTTGAAGAGACGCAATGCAGTCACGATTACCTTCCGTCACGTCGCCCACCTGGCGGTGATTCTAGGAAGTAACGTACATTATAACGAAACATTCCATTGGGTTATTGGAACAGTGTCTGTACGAAATGTTTTCTTACGATGACATTTAACGAGATAATAGGACTTTAGCTCTACCCTGGTAACTAAGCGTTTCCGGACATATGTCCATATCACATATGTGTGTGTGGAATGTTTCCTGAACGTTTGGCCGTACCTTCTTGTAACATCCTGTATATCCTATGCTTTGTCAGAGAGAATTTTTTTTTTTGTAATACGACTTGTAATACATGTTGTGGCTCAAAAACTGAAAATACAATAAAATTGTGTAACACTTCCCCTTCACTCGAGTGGAATAGTATCCAGTCCACGGACTGGTTGTGTGGGCGATGGACTTGACTTGCTGACGACGCACGTGGCCGTCACGCGGGGTTCGCCAAGGTCGGGCTACTGAGGAAGAGAGAGGATCTTGACCTTGGGTTCCTAGCGACTCTTATCCCCTGCGGAGGTGAACATTCCGCCCGCGCTCAAGGTCACGCTGACCTGCGGGGTCGTCGCCTCTCTCCGACTATTTTATTTATTTCGTATTTCATTTTTTTTTGGCAACCTTAAGGCTCAGCATCAGTTGCCACATTGAATTATTTTATTTTTCACTCTTATGTAATTCTGAGAAGAAAAATATGAAATATGGTATTATAATATCAATTCTATTTACATTGTGCTACAATAAAATTATCGCAGTTAAACTTTTAACATATATTGAAGTCTAAATCAGTCGAGCAAATTAAGAATATAAAACAAATTTCTCTACTAATTACGGCTTAAATATACGTTAAAAGTTCAACTGTAATTGTTTTATTGTAGCCCAAGGTAAATAGAATTGATATTATTGTAACAAATTTTACATTTTTCTTATCATAATTACATAAGAGCGAAAAATTAAACAATTCAATATGGCGACTGATGCCGAGCCTTAAGGGTGTTCAAGTGCGATAAAATCATAATTTTATATCTTTATGAAATTGTGTTAGTTTTGTAGTCGATACTTGTGAGTAAAGTTTCCTCTTACAAAACAATTTTAGCTCTCATAGTTTCCTCTTAACAATGCGACAAAGTAGAAATTTGCTTGTTCTGCTGCCATGCAAATAGTGAAAACCAACTGACCTACTTGAATAAAATAATTCACGGTGATATTACATCCCATGACGAGCTATGTAATAAAGAATTTAAAAGACCATAACGTAATATTTTGAATTAAAAAACATCGCAAATGTACAAGAAAAAAGTTGAAAATTCAGCAATTTTTTAAAATACAAAAATAGTTAACGTGATTTTTTAAAAATGTTTTATTGTGTAGCTCGTGACATGTTATTTCACTGTGAATTATTTCACTAACGCAAGTCAATTGGTTTTCACAATTTGCATGGCAGTAGAACATGCAAATTATGACTTTGAAACACCGCTATGTGAAAAATATGCGAGTTAAAATTGTTTCGTAAGAGGAAATAGTACTCACAAGTATCGTGTATATAACTAACAGTATTTCATTTGAATATATAAAAAATATGATTGTATCGCATTTGAACACCCTTAAGGCTAAAATGCCTTCCCTTACACCTAATCAAATTTCTACCAAATATCACATGCAATGGAAATTAGTTGAACGTAACCAGAAGCCATTAAAAAAAATAACTAAGCATGTGAATTTATCAGTGTTAAAATGAAACAAGTAGGTAACTGCGACGAAAAAATAAACGAAAAGGAACCTAGGCTAAATCCTGAACTATACTAAATCTGTACCCTTATTTATGACGTGTCAGTCGATACGTTTAGTACCTGAACATGCATGCCCATGCCACCGTTCGTACAGTAAATTTTGTCTTGCATTGAGACACACGTTACTTGATATTAACAGTAATTGCACATACGTATTTGTCAACGTTTTATTGAAGTTATAGGAAACATTCTAACGTGTATTTGAGCCGCAATCAGTGAACTAAATCTTTATGTTCTTAATGTTCTGGCAACAACAACAGCATTCACCCAAGAGTGAAAACTGAGACAAGTGGAACCAGAATTGCCGTACCGGGAATCAAACTTATGTCGTCCGTAACGCCAGTCAAGTGTTTTACTACTGATACACAGTCCTCGTTCAAGTGCCTAAGGAACTACAGGAGAAAGAGAGCAGAGAGAGAGAGAGAGAGCCCGAGAGAAAAAGAGAAACAGAGAAGAAAGAGAGAGCTAAAGAGAGACAGAGAGAGACAGAATTAAGTAGAGGTAGAAAGAGCGACAGCGAAGGAAAGGGAGACAGAGAGAAAGAAACACAGAGGGAGCGAAAGAAAAATAAACAGAAAAAGAAAGATAGAGCTAGAGCTAGAGCTAGAGAGAGAGAGAGAGAGAGAGAGAGAGAACGAAATTTGAAATTTTGGAATTAGTTACCAAATTCAAGCGAACCTAAAATAGCCGCGATATATTATTTGTACAAAAATTATTCTTTTACTGTACTGTTCGTCACTTTATAATGCTAAGGCCACGTTCTGTAGTTTTTTTTTTTACTTTGGTCGAAAGAGCTGGAATGATTTTTAACTCTTAGACTTGTATGCAGTCGTGGCCTACATTGTACAAATATATGTAGGCTCTTTGCGAGATAATAGTCAGTTCCCCCACAACATCACATTTTGATTTTATTACAAAAAAATATTACGAAATTATATGTTATAGTGCCACGAAAAGAACTAGGGCTCACACTATATGTGTGTATACGTATGTATACATACATATACATGCATTCATACATACACATATGTATGACGTTGCTTTTATATCATTGTGAACGAAATCCGCGAAGTTGTGGAAATTGGACGGAATTATGCAAAAGGGAACCAACCCGCAAATTACTGGAGCTGAGATATTGAAGGTCAAAGTCTACTGTGTCCATATAAACCTCGTAAAAACTGCCTTTCCTGGTCTCTTCTTTTTAGTCAAAAATTACGATTTAATACATTGTCCTTTTTCTAGAATATACTTCGTACCTTCCTCTACTACTTATGAATAATTATTTCAAAATAAATGACGTTATGGATTGGTTCCGTTCTGCATAACTCCATCCGAATATCCCGTACGATCGTGGGTGTACTTATGTTCTTTTCAATATTTCTTTTCTTTTTTCTTTTTTTTAAACCACCATAGCGATGCCACTCACTGCCTTCTATGCGACCTCGGTCCGCCGTGACCTTTATTCGGGCGTGTTCATTGTGTCGATAGAAAACATAGAGAAGCGTGGCAAGGCCGTGAAAAATACCTACACAGAATTTGAACATACTTCCTGAGGAACAGACTATGAATTATTAGTGCTTACATTTACCTGTTATTTATTCGTCTCTTTCCTGATCAAGGATCTTCCTGACATTTCATGGTTCTAATACCAGAAAAATCAAGGCTTTAACAGTAGTTTGTAGACTCATGTAAAGAAGTACGGAACTATCTTCTTGAAGCTAGTTATATATGCTCGTGTAGAAACCATTCATTACTCATGTTAGGGAATTGATTTGACAACGCCTTTCACAGCATGCATGTAAGTAGTAGAAATTTTTATTTTTTTGACGCAACGAAGCATTCCATTCGTTCTCCGTTACCAACCTTACCCGGAGAAATAAATTAGGAACCATAGCTATGCTAAAATAGTGACAGCAATAATGATTGGCTGCCGGTACGCTTAGGATTGTTTCTGCAACAGTTACATTTTGAATTAAATAAAGAGCTAGTTGCTAGTTATTGCTCGCATGGTTATAACAAAATACAAATAATCCAATTACTATCGATACTCTGCTAATATAACAATACTGTTCTGTAGAAGTGGCAAAGTCTTTTTGTAAACTGTAACAACCACACAGTAAAATAGTTTTCAGTACAGCAAAGAAAATATTTTGAAAACTGTTTAGCTTGAAGTAAAAAAAATATACCTTTATAGCACAAGTCACTATTATCATGACATAACATTTTGTTCTTTAAACATTTTTTATGAGAACAATAAATTTTACTTGTATCAAAGAAAACAATTTATCCAAAACAAGACTTATCCCAACAAAATAAAACCATTAAATTTAATGATTATATTTATTACTGAACTATTTAAGTGGAACCATATTTTTTCAGCACCATAATCGCATAATTTAGCATAGTTTTTTTTCGAAACAAATTTTTTTTATGACGAAGTAGCAAAACTATCAGCTCAGATATGTTGGTAAAACTGAATATTGAAGGGCATTATGGAAATTACACCGATTTATCAGTGCGAGATGTGACACTACCTATGTGAATTAACACTCGCAAAATTAGAAATCATATTTACGGTTATGAATAATTTAAAACTAAGACACAGACTCTCTCATTTGTTACCAGAACGTGGGATTGCATGAAAGCAAGAGGAAAACTTAATTTTATCTTATTATTAAATTGTATTACTGTGCTCGTATGGAAAAATAAATAACTGAATGACCTAATTTTGAACTGTAGTCTTGAATGCATACGAAAGAGACAAATACACAAACTACCATAAAAGAAAATATGAATTTTTAAATAAAGATTGCATTTTAGTTTACAAGCATGACTCATCCAAATCTAAAACTGTTCACCAAATGATGCAATATATCAGAATGAAGACCGTTCCTGTCTCTCATGACACACATTTCTCTTATGAGTTCATATATGTATATTATCGCTGTACGATATTTGGTTTCGTTATCGTTGTTAAACTCGTGGTATATATGGCACACTTGGTCATACCGGATTGCCGTATTAAAATAGCCCAACTGTAGTTCGTGCAGCAAAACACACTCCAAAATCTATTTCTATTTATTATATCTGAAAATGATGATCGCCTTATGACGATACAGGCTAATGTTTCACTTCTGCTCAATATGTACTGCTATCACACTTTTTTTTTTGGTGAATTAATTACTGGTATAGGCGGTTCGGGATAGAGTGAGAACTAAAAATTTAACCTTTGGAAAATAACACTTACCGTTACTACATATATAATCCAACACTACCGATAGTTTCCTTACTGCTTGTTTGGTTGGCAGCGAAATTATGCAATATAGTTCCGTGTATTTTCCTATGAAAATATAAAAATTCTGAAATAAAGTCAACTGAAAGCGCCATAACTGTAATTTATATAATTAATAGACTTTTATTATGAAACTATATAGGTTTCTACCGACTGCACAATTTATCTCACACGCGCAGAGATCAAGTGACGTGTCCAGAGAGGTTAGACATTTCCCGTCGTTAGCCGTTACGTGCGGAAAGATACAAATTGGCTGAAAATAGAACTTTAGCAGGGCTTTTTTTGAGTGCTCACTTTACCCGAACCGCCTATATTCAAGTTTTCTTACAGGTAATTATGTATTGTAATTTTATCACACTTTTCAATGACTTCGGACACACCAAATTATTGTTATTGTTTATGTCTATTAATATATAATCACTAGCTTACGATAAACAAAACTACAGGATTTTAGAATGTCTTGGGATGCTGTTTGTTTTTTAGCAGGGAAATACATGCTTGCACAGGGAACGTTGTGTCACTTTGGCATAAATTTTATGTCGCTTGTTTATGATGGAAACAGCTTAGACTTTGCCTTGTGATATTTTTCTATTTATCAGCCGTAAGAGCGCTATACACCGGATGTAATTTTCCTCGTCTGATGGGCGGAGACAGTGAAGTGATAAGGTTCAGATTTCCACACTCGATGCTTATATTCACGACGTGCCAAACTGGCGCGCAGTGTTTTCCCACTACTCTTTTCCTCATAGGACCACGGTCGTAGAAGAACAGGTCTGGACACTCACCTGGAAACTTGACCCCCTTGTTGTTTGGCTGTAGTTCGCCAAGTTACCGAGTGTGTTGTACGTCTTTGGCGCTGCAATCAGGGCAGTCGGTCTTAATTTGCACCCACTTCCCTACCACTACGATAAACAATTTATCAAAACGTATTTTTTTTTATCAATTTATGAAATACTTTCTTCGCTCAGAATATTAAATCATGGCTCCAGAAATCTTTATTTACTTTATAATGTTAACAATGGAAAAAAGTGGACGGAGTTTGAGTCCGACCGCCCGGGTTACAGCGCCAAAAAGTACAACATTCTCGGTAACTTGACGAACTACAGCGAAACAATAAGTGAGCCAAGCAAAATACATTGGTAGATAGGCGAGTGTCCAGACGCTACAATTTTATTTGCGGAAAGTTTGTAGTAATGTCGGACGCATGCTTCCAACGTTTTTTTTTTTTTTTTTTACGAATCTGGCTGGTATTTTGTTCCAGTTACAACTGTCTGAAAAACTGTTTTTAGCCATTTTAATAGACCCCAAAAACATGTTTCTCATAAGCACGTTGTAGTTTGAAAATGTTAGAAGCCTAGTTTCTACCGTGTGTTCTGTACATAGATAAACATTTTGTGAATAAGTTAAGTTATTTCACATAGAAAAGAATAGGTGCGGCACACTAGGTACAACAACGTTCATGCGTGAGGTGCGTAAGTGTGGTACACAATTCAACGCTACAAGCATCAATCTATTACTGTTTCTGACGTCATACAGGCCTCGGTGCTGATTAGTTGACATCTTTCGGTTTTCGTGTCACGGGGCATTCTACCATAAGGAGTGTAAAGTGTTACTGTCGTTGAGAAAACTCACACAACAGTTCGTATCATTAGAATTGTAATAATATATATAATATCATATAAGTTCAGGGGCGTCATTTCAGGTTTTTCTAGGGGGGGGGGGGGCAAGATTTTGTTTTCTGGGGACAGTGACCTTGTTGCACCTTTTTTATTAATTAAGCATGTATAAATTAGATACTTTAATAATAAAACTTCAGTTTTATGTCCTTAAGTTAGCATTATTTACAATAAAAAATACAGGAAATATATTTATGCACATAAAATTCTAAATCCAGGGGGGGGGGCATTTGCCCCCCCCCCTGTAGCCCCAAATGACGCCCCTGGTTATATTGCGTCTTACACAGCATCAACTATGCTCATACAATATGCAAGAAATATTAAAGTTAAAAAAGTAGTGTATTTTCCAGTTATAAAATAATTTTTTTGTTCGTATCGCACATATATTTTAATGATGCAATTTATTACTTCAGTTCCACATTCTTAATTTGTTACTATTTTTTTATTTAAATAAAACAATTGTAATACGTACATTTTTAAATTAAGTTTTTATCACTTTAATTTTTGTTTTTGTTTTATATATGCTACTGTTACTTAAATGTACGTTTTTAAAAGACGTAAATCTCTTAACAACACGTTATCAGAGAGAAAAAGAAATTTAGTAAGCAGGCGCAGTACAGTTTTATACGAGTTTTTCCCCAAAAAATTAATGAGCTTGCGGCACTCGTGCGTAATTACACTCGGCGTACTTTATAAAAATATAATTGTATCGCTTATCTTCTCATCCCACTAGAAGCTGGTACTAGTTCATTTAATAAAAGTTATAGCATGGAATAAGTTTATTGATCATTTCACTCACACACAAGTACAAACAGAATTATTTGACGTTTCGATAAAAAAAAAGTTACACGTGTGCTGCGGATGAGATGCAGGCAGAGCCATCTAGCGGAGGACTGTATAACTATGTGCAGAGAAACAGACGTTGTGTTTCAGTGTATTATACGTAAGATAGCGTTACGTGTTACGTAATGTTTTAAAAGCGTTCTCGTGTTCAAATTATTGATGAACTAAAGAACTAATTTTCATTGACAGTTATTTACAAATAACTACTTGTTTAAGCAGTCGATTTTTAACAGTTACATTTATTTTTCATAAATTTTCTATTCTTTAGCCTATTTTGTTAAGAGTGAAAAATACATTTTCGGGGAAGTTTATTAATAAAAAATTAACAAGCACGGAAGAACTGACTGCAAAATATTTTTGTGACAAAACTAAAATAACAATTACATTAAATTTGTGTGTTTTAAAAAGAGTCCGAACGGCCAGTGTTGCTAAGTTCTCACATTTATTTTCAGCTAAATAACATTTTTAAAAACCACCAAAATGCTGCAAAATTTGCATTTCCCAAAATTACTGAAATTATAAAATAAAATTGTAGGCCTTCACAAAGTTGTCATTAAACATACAGAACATATAGTTTTTTTATGTCGCTAATAAATAAATAAATAAATAAATAAATAAATAAATATATATATATATTTCACAATTAGGAACTAGTTCGAATAAATTTGAATTTAGTTAACATCTCCAGAAGCACATTTCATAAGTTTTATTAAGTACTGTGTTTGTATCTTTCCGGCTATAAAATCCAATTTTGGCTATCAAATTATCATCTTAATGTAACATAAAATTCAGGAAAGCTCTGTGATTGGTCAGTTTACACGTATTACCTATACCAGCGCTCAAGCGGCAGAAAATTTCCCTGTGCCAAACTTTAAACATTGATCTTTCTAACCTGTGGTAGGGTTAACCTTACCGGTATATACAAGGTCACGTCACAAATTTGACGAAATATTTCCTGACGTTTAAACTGACCTAGAATAAATACCCGAAATACTCGTGGTTCTATTACACATGATACGTTACTGTAGAGGAGACTTAAGAGGCTGCGTCACCTATTTTGTAAACAATAATAATTTTCATTTAATAAATTAAGTATATAGCGAATAACAGGCAGTTTTCCCTTATAGAAACATTAAATATTACTATTGGGTGCGTATTATAGGATGAAATCAGTACTAGGATTTATTTAGTGTTTATTATTTGGCGAGAGAGAATTTTAAGTTAGCTTAATTATTTCATAGTTATGATTTAATTTTTCGAATACAGTGCATGTAATGAAAGGTAACGTAATTATCTGTGTCCCTATTGAAATACATTCAATTAAATATGGTCAAATTTTTAATTAGGAAGGAATTAAGATAAAGTCATCAAAATAAGTGCCACGGGCTCTAAACAGATATGTTTTACGGTCACTTCTGTGGCTAGACGACAACGGTTTAAAAACACCTCTGACGACTACTAGCCAGTAATAAATAAATAAATAACTAGTGAGGATAACACGTGATACCGCTGCTGTCCTATGCCTACACGAAATACTCCTGCCTCTAGTAATAATTATTATGATACATCCTGTACAACGAGTGTCAGAAACATGTGATCAAACTGTGCCAGGGTATAGCTGATGTGTATAGAATATTTGAGATACTATACCCTTAGTGAATTAAAAATAAACAGGCCCTTAAAGGAGGAGTCAGAGAAATACAACTGTTTAAATACATGTGCATGAAGAGTTGCCTACTCACCAGGGCACAGTAACTTTTAGGTGCATTTTACACGAAAATGTAGCGTTCGTATGAGTTCCATCAAGAATGCCTTTTCGTCTAACAATGACACCTTAATTAATTACTACGGCAGCAAACATTAGTTTTCGGTTACAGTAACCATACTGTATGCAAACAGCTATTTTTTCACATGATGGAGGTGCGTACGACGCATCATAACATTTTTTTTAAATCACAGATTTCGCCAAAACTATTTCACATACCACGTTTTGTTCCTCTAACGCAAGTACTTTTCATGATATTCCTCAAAATATGCTGGTGCGCGGAGGCTGAGTAGTCAGACCACTCGCCTCCCACCAAGGCGGTCAGGGTTCGATTACCGGCGTGGTCAGTCCCCTGATTTTTCGCATGTGGGAATCGTGCCGGACGATGCCGCTGGTCGGCGGGTTTTCTCGGGGATCTCCCGTTTCCCTAGCCCTTCCATTCCGGCGCCGCTCCATTCTCACATGTCATCCCTCACCAGCGTTGTTGAACGCTGTCCAAAATATCTCACCCACTCAAAATGTGCGTTTTGAACTTAACCTTTCAGGGATTCTACAGTCAGTAGATTGTGATGGACCACGGGTGCCAGTATCAATTGTCTTCTTTTCACGTCAGCAATCTTTTGGCAAAAATTGGGGCACATGTCTCTGAAACACGTTGGACAAGGTGTTTGCTGCGAGTCAGTATTTCGGAGGAACACTCTTCACATGTAGAGGAACAAAAAATGTTACATGAGCAGAGGCCTGAAAATGCACTATTTCTGCGCTGCAGCTCACAGTACATGATGTATATAGCATAGCTGGGCTGGCAGGATCATGTTACTGCGGAACACCATTGCAGTTATTATTGACAACTACATACCAGGCTAGACGCATTTAACTGGACAGTAGGCGTTGTTCGATATATCATTCCTCAGTAACTTGATCCAACTCGCGCGCCGTGCACTTGAAGTCATGAGGTATTTATTAATTTATTTTAACACGAGCGAAATTCAGCACCACCGTCGTTTTACAACTTGTCGTGCATATTGTAAACTACATACAATTATAAAAACACAACGATTAGAACAAGCAACAAAATACGTTGTTCACACTCACAATAAATTACTCATTACTGAATCAACTCGAAAAAAAAAAAAGAATATTTATTATTTCATTCAAATACAAAATATATGCCCGCCCACCATATTTTATTTACTTCCTTTTTCTTTTGTTTTTCCCATGATTCATAGAGAAAACAGCTACCACTTACATGTAACAGGGGTTTAACTATAATTATACAATAAACATAGACATAACGAACATACGTAAAACTTACGTGTTTAGTTACCATAGAGGTAATATATAGTAGAGGGAATATGACGTCACAAATGTGTGTCCAACATGAGTCAAGAGTTTGGTGTCGTTTATTTATGTTTTATCGGCGTAAAAATGCAGTAGTGTTGTTTGAAACTCATGGCGTACCTTCCAGAATATATATTTAGTCATGTGGTGTCACCAAGATCTCTGTTCAAAACCTTATAGTTAGTATATAGCTAATACTTACTTTTTACTAAAAACAGCTGGGTTAAGGAAAACAGTAACATGGTAAACATTGTTTACATTTGTCGTTCTGAAATTTCTGCGCAATTATACTATGCGATAATATGGTAGTTTGTTCTCCTTAGTTAATATATTCATAAAGTACCAAAATAACCCAACGTAGATGTGATTACTAAGCAATTATTATCTTACCTCTCAATATTATTTCAAATCTCCAGCGCATATTTCACTAAAGTCACGTGACACATCTTGAACACACAATTTCGTACGCAGATGTATAGAGGATACTCCCTCTACCCTATATTTACTCTAAGTTAGTTACAAAAGTAAAAAACAGAAAAAATTAAGATAAATCTGTGTAAAAAAAAAGAGGAGATTTTACGAAAAGTGAGAAATGTTGCATATGCTGAATTAGTCTCCTGTCATTTTAGTATTTTTTTTTTTGTTTTATTTATTTACTTTGGTTTGGTTTTAGTTTGGTACAGTAACGGCGTGTTTTAGGGGCTTATGCTCTTATAACTTTGTTCCTCCAGATGTGAAGGTCGTTTCAAGAAAATATTGCCATGCGATGTGGGAACAGCCTGTATAATACAGTGACTCACCTTGCTCTGGCCGGCCTCCCCTATGCACGCCTCAATGTAAGCTCTCTCTCGCGGGCAGATGCGAGGATGTGTGGCCGGTGTATCGTAGACATAGTACAACCAGGGTATGTACCAGATCACACCCACTGCGCCGAACACATAGAACACCATCGGCCAACCCCCGGCCACCTTCCAACTGCACAGCATGCCCGACAATGGCATGCAGATCACGATGCCCAGGTACCCTCCTGTGGAACATAAAAGCCAGTCGCTTCACTGCGTCCACTTCTGCCTCCATATTCGCAATGCAGTCTTGGAATATTTTGATATTTTATTAAAGAAAAACCTTGAAAACCCTTTAGCCAAGGAAATTCTTTGTTAAGGGTGGAATTCACCTATATTTTTAATTGTTTTAAATTTATATTTGTACGATGTACGGTTTGTTTTGTGGTCAGATGTCGTGACTATTATTGACATCAATGAAAATTTTTTAATCTTTCATACTTTTTGTATAATGTCTTGTTGAAGTCCAAATTTGCATATAAAATGGTTTTCTATAAGACGGAAAAACAACTGACTTACAGAAATGAAATGGTTCACACTGAATAACAGTGCCACGCACGATCTATGATAATACCATGTAAAATCTTTTTTAAAAACAATTGCAGAAAATTGTAATTTTTTGTCTTAAACTCAGGATATTCCAAAAATTAAAAATCTATTCGGTTTCATACATATATTGACGTAGCAGATAACACAGTTCTTCAGTGTTACTTATTTCATGTCTGTAAGTCAGGTTGTTTTCCTTGCTATTGTAAAACCGTAACCGTTTAATGTAAATTTGAGGTTTGGCATGCTATTTGCTTCTACAAAAACTACGAAAGATAAAAAATTTTCATTTCTGTAACGAAAAGTCACAACGCATGTCTATAAAACAAACACTACATCGTAAAAATCTAAAATTTATCGAAAATATAAATTTTTTTATTTGAATTCCCCCTTTAAATTGTTCTTATAAAAACATTCAATGTATGTGTAGATTGAAGGCTTTCTCAGCCATTTTTGTTGTGTTCTTGACTTCTAGGCTTCAAGAGAACCGAGCACAGACTCGCTAGGACTGGTCAAAAACCCTAGTCAGTCAGGAAGAAGCTTGCACATTATTGGCTGAACCGTTCAACCAATCAGAGAGCAGCACACCAGAGACAGCCATACAAAAAGAACACGCACCTAAGTCATCCCTGGTCCGGAGCCCAGCTAAAACAGTTACACGCGCCCCGCAGCCGTTCCAATGATTTGAAACTAGACTGTCGGGGTGCATTTGATTTTACAAACACCCAGCGAGTTATGGAAGCTACGGCTTGCTGTCTCACGACAGCACGACCTCGGATGGCACACGAGGAAACGGCGGCGGTCTCATCACTACACCTGGGCCTAAGACTACATTAGTAGTTACAGTAGTTAGAAAAAAAATGCCGGCCTTACTCTGGGCCCCTTTTTTCGAAGTGATGATGGCAGCTGTGATGCCTGTCGAAACGTTGTCGATGAAGCAACGTACGACGCTGCTCAAGCCCAGAAGCCAAGAACATACACAGTATGTGTTTGTAACATTACAAAGTGTAGTCTTGTATTTGCACTTGAAATAAGGAAACATGAAATGTGAATGAATTTGGAAAATAAGAGCTGAAAATAATTTTTATGTATAATTGTTTCGAGTTAAAAAAAAAATACTGAACCAGATTCCCTCAACTTACATACTACTATCTGTTTATATTATTGCATAATATTGAACTATTCAAATTTTTTTAATTTTGTAGAACGCCAATTATATGCGTATTAATTTTTTTAAATCAAAAAGTGTATATCAGAGGCCATAAATTATATTTAAACGTATCACCGACAAATCCATGTTATCGATCGAAAACGAAGAATTTCCAAGTATTTTTTTACAAAGAAAAACCTTGTACCTTAACAAAAATATAATGTTACTGGAAAATTCTTGTACTTATATAAAGCTTTAAAACGTACAAAACATTTGACAGTGTCTTTCACATTGCCTCAGTATGTTTTTTTTAAATGTTTGTACGCAGTAATGACTGATTAAAACGGTGCCGTCTGGCTATGCTGTGCAAAACGTTACAGAAAAATTGGTTCACTCACACACTATTACACGTGTCTACGCTGTGAAAAATATTAACTTTAAAAATTACTATTAGAAAAGTAACGTCGAAAATATTTTTATATAACGAAATGCAATCTTATGTACTGTATACAAGTGAAGTAGTATTCGGTGGTAGTTTAAAATGGATATGCGCGTGTGTGAAGCAGGTACTAAATTGTAGGCGGCGTAAGTATCATTGAAATTTTCCATTTTTTTGTGTAGTTAGTTGGTAATATTTGTCCGACTTTCTAGTGTTTGTGCTACAGTCAAGTGCAAAAATACAAACACTTATTTTAATCACAGTACAACAAAAGGGACGCTAAGGTAGAGCTTACACATTGGTAGAGATGATGGTGTATCGCGAAAATGTTTTGTAACAACTTAGCCTTGAAAACGCTGTAGTTTCTTGAAACATATCTGATTCGGTGATATATGACTGACACAACGTAGTTGTCTGTAGACCAATAACAGACATAATATATTACGATATCAGAATTCTCATTGGCTCAGTCAAATAGGGTAACAGCTCCACGTGCAAGAGAAAGCCAGTAATCTTCTGGTAAGTTGAACGTGAGTTGAAACCCAGCAAACAGTCAAGTTTTCTCGCGATGAATCATTATCTCTACACGTTAGTAATACGAAATGCGAATAGAAAGATTTTAGCTAAAATATAAATAAAATAGAATAACAATTGAACGTACTACAAATAGAGACATGTTATTATTTCGCGACAGTCTATAATGCACTTGTCTATACCCACCAGAATACACTTCGTTGTTTTTTTTTTTTGGCACCGGGCTTTCGTATCGTTGTATGCCCGCATTACATGTCAGCGAGCATTTTGCAGTTGATCTTACATCATCGGTAGATATTATGGTATATCGCGAAAATGTTTTCTACCAACATACCCTTCAAAACATTGTGGTTTCTTGATAGATGTATGGTTGGGTGATATACGTCTGACACAATGTAGCTGTCTGCAAACCAATAATGGGCATCAAATACTACGATAGTTAAAGGTACGTAAATTTCGCAGATACATTCCAGGTCAGGTTGAACGCCAATTACGTATACTTCATTGTCATGTCTGTGACTTGCTGGCGGCTGTTACGAAACGCGTTTGACTACTGCAAGCCAGTAGTAAATAACGAAATAATGCGAAGTGCTATCGCTTGCTACCTGCTTGTACGGTTATAAGCCAATAGATAATCGACTGTGGCCAGTGGGTGTATAGGACTGACAAGTCTAGGCTGCTTCCAGATGAATCCGCGAAATTGCCGTGCCTCTAACGATAGTGTAACTCTTATTGGTATAGTCAAATAGGGAAACATCTCTACCTACAAGCAAAAGCCAGTGGTCGTTTCATAAGCTGAACGTGCGATGAAACTCAGCAAACAGTCAAGATTTCCTGCGATAAACCATTATATGTAATTATAGCTAGAGATGATGGTTTATTGCGACAAAACTTGACTGTTCGCTGGGTTTCAAAGTACGTGGAGCTGTTGCCATATTTGACTGAGCCAAAAAGAATCCCGCTATTGTAATATTTGATACCTGTTATTGGTCTGCAGACAGCTATGGTGTTTCAGACGTATATCACCCAATCATACATGTTGCAAGAAACCACAGTGTTTTTAAGGGTATGTTGACACAACATTATCGCGATACATCATCGTCTCGAGTCACTGGTTGGACACGTCCTTCAGATCTGCCACACCAACAGTCGACTAACAGCATAAGACCGAAGAGTATACAGTCACTTGGAATCTAGTCAGTTGTCTGGAAATAAAAGTGAAAATTGCAGGTTCCGTCTTATAAAACTTATGAGTAGGCTAGTTTTCAAACTAGAACATGTTCAAGGCTAATTTTGAATTTGCATGCAGAAATAGCTTAACTGCATCACATGTACGTTTTTTGACTTTAAAAATTATTAATATTTACGTGAGGCGGAAATATGCATAATTAGCTGAAGTAACAAATTAATAATAGACATTCAGAAGTACATTGTGTAAAACTGTCGGGCTGAACATCACCCCTGACTTTTTTCATACATGCCGACGATATATGGCTGGCGACATACGTTATGAATAATAATTTTTTCAAATTAAAGCAAATGTATTTAAGTCATTCGAGGCACAACGCAAGTCAAATTTCTACTAAAATGAGTTGTAGGTGTAATAACTTTGTACAGAGGTAAATACGCGTATTTTTTTAAACAGCATTAAGCGTAATTCATGAGTGTAGTAAGGAAGTGAACTATGCATTCATTTTAGAAACACTATATTTAGTTGCATACCTCTGTATAAAATACAACACCCGTCACTCATTTTGGTATTAAATTGATTTATGATGATTTTCAAATGACCGATTCAAATGTCGTTTTACATGTTGTCGAGTGCAAAAGAGCTGGTAACGAAGTGTCGTGTAACAGAAGAAGCCAAAAAGGAAGCACTTAAGCTAATATAGCCTACTGTTGAATTTGTTTGTTTTATGCTATGTCGTTCATATATTTCATAAGACTTTATAAAATAGTGTCTCTGTGCTGTACCGTATACAATATTGTCGAGTTCTATACCCTCAAGACCTTGTCGTAGCTGGGGTGAAAAAAAAACTATATAATTAAAGATAAATAAATAAATATACCTGAGAATATCATGGAGAACTTGCTTCTCTCAATGGGCGGAGACCAGGCAGATACCATACACTGGATTGCAGGGAAGGTGACGCTCTGCAACAATGACAACATGAAGTCGTTTAGACGTATATTCACACACACACTATATATATATATATATATATATATATATATATATATATATATATATATATATATATATATATGAGGCAATCTACGCTGACAATGTAGCTCGAGGTAACAGCGCTTGAGATGGGGTCTAGTGTTTGCTCTATGCTCTGTATTACTGCAGGGTTGCTTGTCAATCAGCAAACTTAGATGAAGCAGCCGGTATACATATATTTTATGACTCGCAATATTATAAATAAAGATAAAGGTGCATTGTACATGCATATACCAATTTAAAAGGCTCTGAGAAAATATTTTCATACCTACAAAGGACCTCAAAAACACATACATTTGGTCGTTTTCGGCTGCGTAAAAATACATTTTAGAGATAAATTGAGGACCTAAAATGATTATACACTCGCTTAACGTTTTGATGCTATTCCTATGCAGTTATCACTTAACGGACGCTGAGCAGTTCTTGAATAAACTTGTAACGTGAGAAGCTCTGCAAGACGTTCGGGGGACTGCGCAGACGGACACATTAAGACCATGATAGGTTTTTTTTTCACATTGGTGCAAAAAACTCAAAACTTTTTAAAGAATGCTTAGAATAATTCAAGACTAACGGCAGCCATACGACTCACACTTCTATGTAGGCGTTTTGCAAAATAACACGCCGTTAGTTAAAAAAAGTATTTCGTCAGAATTTGGCTAATTTTTTTAAAAATAAAAATGGTGAATTTTTGGATGCAAAAATCTGAAAAACTATAAAATTTATTTCTACCAAGAAATTAGGTACAACTTATGTTATTGGGTGCTGATAACCATACCCACACAACATGTTAGCTTACTGCAAGCCTTGCATTTGACTTAAGTTTGTATGCTGGCATAAGTATTTTTTAGCTTGCAGACTTGCATGACAAACTTTCTGAAAGTGTATTTAAGAAAAATGCTTCTTGCAAGCTTGTGTTAAGCTCGATGGCTTACAAGTTAACCTTAAATGAAGTTTAGTATGTAAGCTTACAACAACTAAAAAAAAGTGTCAACTAGGCAACTTGCAGCAAGCTTGTAGTAAGCTTTTTCTGCTGTCTGGGTTGTAAGTTAACGCCAGCTTGCATTTCACTAGATTTTGGCTTACCGTAACAAGCTTGCTCACGAGACTTGCTGCAAGCCTGAATCAAGCTTGCAGCAAGTTTACATTTCACGTTAATTTAACTTGCCATAACAAGCTTGCTCAGAACTCTTGCTGCAAGCCTGAACCAAGCTTGCGACAAAGCTGTATTTGACTTTAATTACACTTACATAGCAATTCTGGTCATGTGATAAGTTGCAAGCATCCTGTCCCCTATACTAAGCTGATATTGCATTGAAATTTTACTTAGCAATCTTAATTCATGAAATATTTTCTAAAGACCCATTAATAATGATCGAACTTGATTTTAACTTAACTTTGTAAACGAACAAGCACTTTAAAAAGTAACATTGTTTCATATGCTAGCTAAAATAACTATTACGATATTACGAATAACTGCAAGTAAACCGATATCCTTACTGTTCTTAGTAAATTTACAAACATCAGCATTTTCATTAAAAATTTCGTTCTCTTACAACCGAATCCCACTACTACACCTCTTAAGTATTTGCAATAGTCCAGTGGTTAGCATAACTGCTTTGAAGCCAAAGGGTCAGTGGTTCGAATCTTGACACAGGAGCCGAAATTTAATGTTTAGTAATTAACAACATTTTGATGAACAAGCAATATTTAAAATGTAAATTTGAATGATAGTGAAAGTATTGCAGATATTAAAATTTTGATTTATTCTGCAGGCTTGAAAATTAAGCTTGTAGCAAACTTGCAAATCTAGTCTGCAGAAAGCTTGAAAATCTAGTTTGCAGCAAGCTTACAAATCATGCTTGCAACAAGTTAGAAATGTGTAAACTAGGCAACTTGCAGCAGGCTTGTAACAAGTTTATTGGCTTGCTATTTCATGCTTGCTGCAAGGTTACTGGCTTGCATTGGACAGTTTGCTACAAGCTTGTAGCAAGTTATTTCTGCTGTCTGGGTAGTGGTGTAAGTTAGGGGAAAAAGGTTTGTCAAAAAAATTATTTGTAGTCAAAGTCAAAATGCAGCTCACTCTGGAAGAACTTAAATATTTTAACAAAATCTAGTTAACAGTTCAATAATTTTTTTATGAATTACTCGTGGAAAATGTGTATTATATGAATACCTACAACAATTTGAAATATTCTTGACATACACCACTGTGAATCTCAACACCGCTTGTGAGAAAAAAATGTAGGGATTCTTCGATATGAAAATAATGTTGTTTCGGAAATAATATTCTGTAAAACAACCGGGCTTGACCTTACCGGAAGACAGACTCACCCCAGCCAAGCCTTCGACGAGGCGCAGCAGGAAGAACATCTCGTCGTTCCACCAGGCGACGAACGGAGTAATGATGGTGAGCACAGCGCTGATGAAGGTACCCAGGCCGAAGACTAACTTCCCGCCGTACCGCTCGGCTAGGATACCTCCAGGCAACTGGCCGACCGCGTATCCATAGAAGTACCCTGACAAGATGAATCCTTGCCGCTCCTCGCCCCAGATAAACTCGCCGTCCTGGAAAAATAATTAATGTCATATTATGTGTGTTTGGTGAAAGTAGCTGCACAATTACCTCACCTTCTATTTACATTTCGCTACAGTACAGACCTTGTGATTTAGCTGTTAACTTATAGTTACGCCGCAATCTGTGTGGCTAATATTTTTATATTCTTATTTTGTCCGACAAATTGCGACCTGACTATACATTACTAGCTCTGTTGCCATGCTCGTATTGTAGCTCTAGGTAAATAGAATTTGTGGTACAGTCGCCGATTTAACATTTTTCTTCTCAGAATTCCAAAATGTGAAAAATAATAAAATTCAATATGGCGACTGAAACAGAGCCTTAAAGAGGCAGTAGTCTATACTTATTGGTTTTACGTTTGTCTACTTGTAACTATGACTTAATTTTTGAAATTTCGAACTAGTAGTGACATAAACCACTACTTACCAGATTTTTTTTAAGGTTAAGTAGGATTGTTGTTATCTATATTTACTGTTGTGAGACTGAAATAGGGAAATAATTAGTTTATTAGCCTACTTTCCGAAGAAAAAAGCAGGCTTATGAGATCACCTTTGTGTGTATGTATATGTATACGTGTATATATATACGTGTATATATATATACGTATATATATATACAAATAAATAAATAAATAAATATATATATATATATATATATATATATATATATATATGATAGTGTGTCCTAGTGTGTGTTTGCCGCCTCCATAAATCTTTTGAACCAGAGGACCTAATTTGATCAAAAGTTTTACACTTAATAGTACTTAGCAACCTGACTTCACTTTTATACATTTCGTTTATATATTTTCAAAATGGCGGCCACTTTAACATTTTCCGATCAAGCTAGTTATACCAACGGAACCGTATTTTAGACTTTAAATTTAATCGAACTTGATACACAGATGCCACACACAAAGTTGACTTAACTTTGTGTTTTTCGTCCATCCTGTGTTCATGTTTTCGAAATTACGGGCATTTATATATTTTTAGCATAATACAACATATCTGAGGAGATGATTTTCAAAATTTCATCAAACTTGATATACATATACTACGTAGAAAGCTAACTTACTTCTGTGTGCTTCGCTCATCCTGCGTTCAAATTATCAAAATGGCGGCCATTCTTATATTTTTAGCATGGTGTAACATATCTTAGGAAGTGTTTAGAAGTTCATCAAACTTGGTACACAAATACTACATACAAAGCTGACTTAACTTTAGTGTATTTGGTTCGTCCCGTGTTTATATATTCAAAATTGCGATAATGTCTAAATTTTTAGCATAGTTATACGTATCTTAGGAAATATTTAATGAGGTTATATGGCCAAATTTTTAGGTAGTTTGGCATTCCATATTGTAGTTGTTAGTAAAGGGTTTTTGAATATAAAATTGTTGAACACTTTACCATTCATAACTTTAATAATAAACAATACTTTAGAGTGAAGGGTATCGTTGAATTTTCATATGGAATTAAATTAATGTAGTGGTGCAAAGTTGTATTAAAATGATCTACATGTGATGATTTTTTTAAACGACTACAAACAAATAGTTTAAATGGCACAAAGTCACCACTATCTAGTACAAAGTTATGCTGATTTACGGTGCGGTATTTGTGTTTGTTTGAACTGAGGTTCGATGGTCCTCGTTGGGAACGCACCTCTTCCTTCTCCAGAGTGGCGTTGATCTCTCCAGGACAGACATCCTCCTCGTAGGCAGCGTCAAGGTCGTCGAGGGCCAGGGATTCCACCTCGAAGGTCTTGAGGGCAGTGTTGTTGACCATGGCGACTATGGCGACGGACAGGTTGACGCGAACACTGAAGAGGATGGCGATACCCAGCATGCCCAGTATCAGGAACACGAAGCGAGTCTTCACCAGATCTGCGCACCACAGCACAAACAATCTCTCCTTCTCTTTCTATGGCTATGCATTCCTTTTTTAACACGTTTTAATTAACTTGCTTTCTTCTCAGTTTTTCAAACCTGTTCTGTACCGTAAACCGGCGTTACTTTGACCTTGTGGGGTAACTTTGTCTATTCAAAATTTTGGTTTTTATGTCGTTTAGTAACGAAAGTTTCAAACATTAACTACAAGAATCTAAGAAATTATTTAAAATACTCGGCTCAGATTATCTGATTATTTACCATAAAAACTAAAAACTAATATTTTGAGTGGTCAAAGTAACGCCAAAAATGGCCAAAGTAACCTTGAAAATGGTCAATGTTACTCCAGTTTACGGTAACAAAGACATACCCGGTAACAATGACCAATGTGTTTATATAGGGTTATATTACTCACTTCTTTCCTTTGCTTTTTTTTTGCCTGTTCGGTAATAATAAGCTTCCCGGCATCAATAAACACTGTATTTATACATGGCTTTATTACTTGCTTTCTTCTCTTAATTTTCGGTCAGTACAAATTTTGCAATCGATTTTTATTTAACTTCCCGATGAGCTAAGTAAGGTAAATGGGATTTAAGTCTCGTCGACAGCGAGGTAATTAAAGATAGTGACATATAACTTGGTACAATGACAAGAGCTGGGAAAGGAGTCGGCCATGGCCTTTGTTAAGGAACCATCCCAACATTCGCCCGGAGCGTTTTCGGGAAACCATAGAAAACAGAAATCAGGATGGCTGGACCCGGGGATCTAACCCGGGTCCTTCTTAATGCGAGTCCAAAGTTGCTGCTCGATTCCGATGAGCTAGAGAGCTGAAACTTTAAACATTGCTCGTAACTGGATGACAATGCAATACAAGAAATGAAAATAAATTGTATATAAGTAGATAATTATTTTTTGTAATTGGCTACTACGTTTTTAAAACATATGATTGTACGTAAATATTTTACACACACAAGACTAAAGTGCACCAATTTTTCAAATCGGTCTAAAAAGTACAAAATAATTTGTTCTAATAAATACTTGTAAGATTAAAACAAAAACGTGACGCTCAAGCAACAGATGATAGCAAGGATTGTACAGAGTAGCTGTCGTTGAGAAAAGTCACACAACAATTCATATCATTTTCAGTACAATAATATTGTCAGTGACTTAGGCGAACTATTCATGCATCAATTATAACATATTGCATGTGCCCCATGTTTTTCGTTTTAAAACTTGCAAGTAATTTCATATGAATTATTAGTTTGTACTGTTTCAGTCCGTTTTGAAAAAAAAAAAAAACTACAAAATTACCCAACATTTTTGAGGCTTTAATTCATATAATTTTTCATTATTGACTGAGAGTCCTCAAGACAAAGGTGACGCGAACTTACAGTTAATTGAATTCCAGATTGCACGACTTGGTACAGTAAAATGTTCAGATCCCTAGCAGCAGTCCAAATGTAAAAATAATGTCGTCTGTGGGTTACACACAATAAATGTGTATTGCTGGAAATATCCATGCCTCGCTGCTTGTACGCTTCTGGCTTAAGAGTAGCTTGACTCTACCAGTCTGATTATTCGCATACACCTCGGAGCTACGTATAGACATTGATTGCTTATCAGCGCATGCATATGTATATATACACACACTGGACGTAAATAAACAAAGCATAATACACTCACCACGAGAATACTGGGCTAAATTGGAGACGTAATTGTAAGTGGCACATTATCATACTATGACATTTTATACGCGCAAATGGCAACGTAGCACTGCACTTAGTCCCCTCTTGCGCTCCACAGATATCCTACTTATCTTATTACTATAGTTCTGGCATGTATATTATGGATTCAGATTATAACCCGGTGCAGGTCGAACATATTTCTATGGTTACTTGACATAACATTCATGAAATAATACCGGGTCGCGGAGCACAAGAGGGGACTGTTTCCGTGCAGTATTGCCACGTTGCGGACGTGAAATATCGCCACACAACATTTTCTCACTCACATTTCCGTCTCCAATTCAGCCCAGGATTGGCGTGGTGTTCTTATTAAGTGTTTGTTTCTGAACACCCTGTATGTGTGTCTACATATATATATATATATATATATATATATATATATATATATATATATACATCGTAAGAAATGTCAACTTATACTTTCTTGAAGTATCATTATGGAATTTTTTCAAGAGCTTTACCAAGCTCCAGTTATATATAGTTTATGTCAATTTACGCCATTTCAAAAGAAGTGGTACTAAATTGTTTCCCACAGAAACTAATAGATGATGTTTTGAAATAACAGCTAACAAACCCGAAAACTACTTTACTGAAGGGGAAAAAATAGTAAAAATGCCTAATTCTCGTGAGTTAGAAACACGATCTGTTTTGTGTTAGACCTAGTTCCGAAGCGGTCGCTACCGTCTATAGACGACGCGTGGTTCACGGAAGCCTGGATGATAAGCAATACACATTTCACTTCTGCGTTGCATGTTGCGGTCGCTAGGCGTCTGGCCGCTAACACCCAGAAACGATGTAGAAAAAAAAAAAAAAAGAAAGCAGAGACAAATCTAAGGACTAGTGTTGTAGAGCTAATATGTCTCTTCTTTATGACATAAACCAGTATAAAGGTTTAACAAAAGCAGTTTTTTAATACAGTCTAGATAAAATAGTACGATCATCTATATCTTAGCTCTCCGTTCAGTAAGTACCAACCGTCGTTGTTAGTTAACTAGCAAATTTCTGAGTAGTTAAATTAATGTGAATACGCTCTCCAGTACCCAAGTAGATATGAATTGGTGATATTCCTTTGTTGTAACTGTTTACAACGTTCTCAGTACAATTAAACATGTATACCAAGTCAAGAATTCACAAAGATAGGCAGTATTGGTACTAATTCCATTTATCTGTTTTTATTTGTGATGTTAAACAAACCGTAAGTTAAACAGTACAATACAATTTATTTTACAGAATTTAATATTAAGTGCAAATTGTGTTTATTCTAGAGCTTTCTGCGCTTTGGGAGTGTGTGATGTTTGTACGTACGTAATTTTGAAATGCTGAGATTGTGAGAATCAGTAAAATCATTCAACGTATTGCATTATTTATTTATGTTTTGTGTATATGTGTGTGTGTAGAGTTTCGTACTTAACCCTTTATAAAGTTAGTAAACCTATTCAGAGGCGATTATTTAAGATTTGAACATTTGAAAAATGCTATGAAGTATTATTTTGATGTAGGTAAAATGAGAGTAGCTAACCATGTAAGTTAAGTCATGTTATATATTAAAAACATTACAATGACTCATCGCAATACAATATTTATTTATGCTGTTTATTTTAGTCCCAAATTTCATGGGAACAATTTAAAATACGTACATTGTGAATTAATTTGGAATCGTACCTGAAACCTTGAACTAAATAAGTGCTAAAACGGATTGGTTTATCAACTGAATAAGGGATTAATTATAATTAAGTCTGTAGCACCGAACATTTGTAAATATTAAACTGTGTAATTGTGTATTACGTAGATACATCGCGTGTTTACTAGTTTCATTGAGAAACATTTTTATTCTTTATCTGGATGTTAAACATTTGCTATAAAAAAGGCATGTATGTGCGCTTCTTATCTTTGTAAATAAACTCACCTTACTGTATGGCTAGTAGGTCAATATTATATTCTCTTTGAAATGGACGCTGTGTTCAATTCATGACTTGAATAAGCCAAGCTCAGCTCACTAGTTAGTCGTGCATTACTGTTGAATTATATTACTCATGATTGTGATCATACAGTCAGCCTAACGGTCTTCTTGCTCTCCTTGTGATCATACCTAATAATGTGCACTGTAGTAAATTAGCTTTAACAAATGTACTAGCCTCATTTATGAGAATTGATCAGTTTGTAAAGCATTAAGAGGTATGAAAATGTTAGATATCGAGCGAACGACAGAAAAACTCAGTCGTCGATAATAGCTGAACTACTCGTCACAATTCGATGGGACTTTTTACAGAGTGGATATATTATTAGTGAACGTCTATTTACACAGTACTAGTCAATAGTATGATTTATTTTTGAGTAAAAAAATATAAATGGTTTTTGGAAAAGAAGGGCTTGTAACCACAAAATAAAAAAAAAACCGAAAATTTTAATGTTTTAAATTTTTAATACGATTATATTTAGATCTCTACACCGACAACATTTCAGAAATACTGGCGTTATAATTTGATGATAATTTTTTTATCAGAAAATCCTTACGTGCAGAGGTTCACGGATGTTGAAATTATTTCTAAATCAAAACGCGAGTGGTTTTGAAATTCGGTTACCATAGAGACCTGGATATCATCATACTAAAAATAGTAAAAATATAGTATTTTAAAATTTTTTATTAACTTTGTGGTTTCGAGCATTTATTCTTGTAAAAAGCGTTTTTAATTTCTTACTCGGAAGCAAAGCTACTACCACCTAGTGTCGTTTAAACAGACGTTCGCCAATAAAATACCTTCTCGACAAAAAATCTCTTCGAATTATAATGAGTAGCTCAGATTTTGTCGACGATTGATTTTTTAATTTTTTGGTACATAATTATTCTTCTCCAGACGCCTTAAGGGCGTTAAAGTGGGGAAAAATTACAATTTTATATTTGTATGAAATAGTGTTAGATTTGTGGATGTTACATGGGAGCATCTTTTCCTCTTACGAAAAATATTAGCTCAGCCAGTTTTTGCATAATGGCATTTCAAAAATCAAAATTTTCATATTTTTACTTTATACAAAATTTGAAAACCAGTAAACGTAACAAAAAAAAAACACACAAAACCACATGTCACACTCTACGGCTTGAAACATATTACAAACAAATTTTTGTATTAAAAAAATTAAAAATATGCTAGTTTTGATACTTTTAGCATTTTTTAAAAGGTTTTTATATGCTTCAAGCCGTAGACCGTGATATGTAGTTTTAATGTGATCTTATTATTTTCATTATGTTTACAGGTTTTCAAATTTTGAATGAAGTGAAAGTATTCAAAATTTGACTTTGAAATGCCATTATAAAAAACTGGCCGACCAAACTTTCTTTTCGCAATAGATTATTGTACTGCAAGTAACATCTATAAAACTAAAACTATTTGATACAAATATAAAATTATGATATTTCCCCACCTGAACACCCTTAAAGATGCCGTTGGTTTCCTAGCACAAACAGAAAATTTACTTAAATTGTCTAAGGAAAAAAAAAACACATTCGATTGTTGTAATTGTACACTATTTTAAGAAAAATGGTAACCAAATGGTTTTTCTTACCTGTAGTGTCCTGACATTCTTCTTTTGTTTCGCTTTGTTTGTCATTCGTTTTGAGGAACACTGGAGAAAGACATAATTCAGGAACGGACTTGACATCGTAATCCTGGCGAACCATATTGACAGTCTCTTCTCACTACGTAGGGTGGTCACCCTGTTGCAAAGAAACAAACACTTCGCTGAACACTAATCAGCTTAGTGAACAAACAGCACTTAGTTTTATAACATAAAACATACGAGATTTTTACATGTTTGTTGCAATGGGCGTTTACAATTACAATTTATTGGTTTATGGACATACGCCATCGCTCATGTTTTGCTGATCAAAGTTGTGTTGTATTATAAAGTACAAAAAAAGAACAAAAAAGGCATAAAACACACAAAAAAAGAGGAAAAAGGAATCCCAAAGGAATTCAGTTTTTTTAAAATTAGATAGCAAAGAATTCTAAAGGTAGAATTCAGCTAAATATCGACACAATACCCAGACACAAAATAAAAATACAAATAGAACCAGATTTCCCAAATAAAAAAAAGATGAAAGTAGAAAAAATAGTGAACAGAGGACAGCAAATAAAATACAAGAGACAACGCAACACACGTTAAAAAAACAAGGAAAAAATTTGACAGAATTCCTCTGGTATTGCTTCTTCATCTTTGTGTGTGTGTGTGTTTCATGTCTGTTTTTGTTCTTTTTTGTACTTTGTCATTCAACACACATGGGCAATGGCATATGTGTGTGTTTCATGTCTGTTTTTGTTCTTTTTTGTACTTTGTCATTCAACACACATGGGCAATGGCATATGTCCACAAACCAACAAACTCTAATAAAACATATGATTAAGACTGAACATTCATTATCGTTGTGTATTAAGAGGCTGCGTCTTATCTTTTGTTAAAACTGGCCATTTTTGTTTAGTAAATTAAGAGTGTGATGACCTACAGTGCGTAATTATGGACTAAATTTATATTAACAGTTATTAAGTCTTTATAACATGATGAGAGAGAATTTTTATCGTAAGTTTTGAATTAGCTTGGTTACTTCATAATTACGCTTTAATATTTCGAATACAGTGTCTGTGATGAATGTTACAGAAGTTAGCTAAGTCAAAATTTAAATATTTTAAAATAAATCTAACTAAATTGAAAATTAGGAAGAACTTAAGGAAAATTCAGCATGTTTTGTGACACGGTCTCTTAAGGGTGTTCACGAGGCATAATTTTATATCAGCAATAAATAGTGTTCGTTTTATAGACGATGTTTGTGATTACATTATTCCAATTTGTAAAAAAAAATTTAGCGCTCATAGTTTTTCCAAAGCGGCATGTCAAAATGAGAGATTGCAAGTTACGGGGACATCGGAATAACAAAATCCAAGTGACTTCCTCAAATGAAATCATTACTCTCGAATTACATATTATGGGCAATCCGCTAAATATTAAAAAACACACAACAAAGTAATTTTGTCTTATTTAAAAATTGCCATAAACTAGTAAGTTGTCATCATTTTCAAATTTTTCAAAACGACAAAGGAATTTTATTGTATGTTTTTAAATCGTTTGGCATATTGCCCATAATATCTAATTTCAGTGTAAATTATTTCATACGAGTAAGTGACATAGTTTTGTTATTTCTATGTTCTCGTAATACTGCTATGGGAAGATTATGAGAGTTAAAAAATGTTTGAAAGCGGAAAAATGCATTCGCAAGCAACATCTATAAAACGAACGGTATGTCGTGCTTACGTATTTTTGCTACGTGAACACACTTAAGGTGGCGGCCTGCCCTAGCCACCGAGCGACGTTTCATATTTGGACGTTATGAGATTATTTGAAAAATGTTCACCGTGCGTGTTCAGCGGCGGCTCGTGGATTGTTGCCAGGTGGGGCTGCAGATAGACGGAACTGTACACTCTTGATGAACGCGCCGTAGACCAACGACCATGATATATTTGCCGGCTACTAGATGTGTTGTGACCACTCAGTAGTAAGGGGCACCTGCACATCAGCGTGTCAGTGGCTGTAGAGTCAACCAGCGCACAACCCTGTACAGCTCTTGACAACTGCAGCCCTACCTGGCAACAACCCACGAGCCGCCACTGCGTGAGTTACATATACCACTTTCAGGTTCGCCACTTCTCATTAAAGCATATTTTATAGCTAGATGCACGAGTATTTCACGTATTGATTGTATGTCAGGTTGAACGCCAATAACCTGTATATCACTGTAACTTCCGTGATTAGACGACAGCTGCTTTGACACATCTTTGGAGGTTGCAAGCCAGTAGTAAATAATACAATAATTCTGTAGGCTATCCACTTGTACGGTTAGGAGCCAATGTATATTCGACTGTGGCCAGTGTGTGTATAGGACTGAGAAGTCTAGACTGATACCAGATTAATACTCATGCTTCTAACAATCGGATGAATTTTATAGGAACACATACGTTACAGACAGACGGGCTAACACAAACACACACACATACACACACTTAGTTAGTACCTTTATTTAACGCTAAAGTTCATGTTCACATGTAACAAGCCAAATGCACGAACAATTTATTTTTCGGAATATTCCTTCTTATAGCGAAATTCCTGAAAACATTTTACGAAAATATTCTACTTCTGGTTTTAAAAAAATGTCTTTAAAACGGTTTCATTAAGAACAAATATTTTTAAGCAACGAACACTCCTTCTGAACTCCGTTAACTGCAAACTTGTAATACAAAGCACGTAAAGGAATGTGAGCTGAAGACTTTTATTTTTCAAAGTCATTTTCGGACATCTTACAAGAAAAATTATGGAAGAATTTGTGGATTAATTACAATAATTAACAGATTTATCTTCGCTGAGGAAATTTAGTCTAACAAATTTATCTTCGCTCACGAGTTTAGTTTTAAGTTCTATTTTCAGACAATTCGTATGTTTCCGCGCGTAACGGCTAACGACACGATATGTCTAATCGCTCTGGACACGTCACTTGATGTTTGCGTGTGTAAGATGAATTGAGAAGCCAGTAAGGAATCTATAAAGTTTAATGAAAAAAGATTATTAGCAATATAAAATACAATAATGCTTATTTCAGTTGATTTTGATTCTGTATTGTTGTATATGAGTAGAAAAATACGTGGAACTATTTTGTGAAATTTCGCTGCCAACCATACAAGCAGTAAGGCAACTATTATTAATGTTGAATTATACGCAGTGACGACTAGTGATATTTTTCAAAGGTTAAAATTCTTAGTGCTCACTTTATCCCAAACAACCTTCACCTTTTGTACCAACTCTACAATCAATTTCTTAAACGGAGTGCAGTGCTTTACTGTTAAATTTTTTTCTCATCCGGGACTTAGAGGGCCAATCAGATAATTTAGTATGCATTTTATGAATTTTACGAATCCGGTTGTTTTTTTTCCTGTTGCAGCAGTCTGGGACTGCAGTTTTTAAAACCACTTTAGGGGTCCGCAAATCGACGCAATAATACGCGTGCTGAATTTTCAACTTCGAAAGACATGGTTTGGAGCAACGAGCTATATACTTAACATAGAGGGGTGGAAACGCTTCCAAAGTGAAGCCCAATTGAACGGCTGTTTTGACCCCAGAAAACATGGCGAACAGCAGTGTGGCCAACATTATGTTAAAAATCCATCATTATGTTCACATAAAATCCGTTACTTTATAGCTCCACTATATTCCCGCTAAACACAGGAAAGAATGCCAATAATTATTGTAATATATTATACTTTAATAATGTTTAATTTAGCATAGTCGCTCTTGTCTCTCGACCGGAAATAAGAGTCCGCCATTTTATCTAGTGTCAAAATACCACGTTCAATTGGGCTTCACCTCACAGCCTTGGAGATTGCTGTTTCCGTAATACCTCTATGTTTAGTATATAGCTCGTTGGTTTGAAGTGTATGTTCCTTTCGTAGATATATACATACTATAGCACGTTAAGTATTTTCTGGAAAAAAAAAAAAAAAAAACAGTCGCAACTTATTTACAGTACAAGTAGATATGTCCTTTAATGCGTGTGGTGTACATCCAATTAAAGTTAAAAATATCTTACTAAATAAAACTTAAGAATTGAGGAAATATATCCTTGCTGTTGTTATAAAACACTACCACTATATGCTGACTCGTAGTTCTTTCTAAAAAGGAATGTATGTATTACGTGTAAATAATGTATAATATACATGAAGATAACATAATGGTACGTACTTCACTAAGCTATAAACTGTAATAAGTGGACAGGCTCAGTTCTGACAAATGTTCTTCTACTCTAAAGAATTTGAAGTTTTACACTGTAAGTTAGAGACAATTATGTGGTTGTTTCGTTTGAGATGACGGTTTGAATTTAACTGAGACGAATAATAAATCTTCATTTATTGTAAAGGACATTTGCACACTTATTTTATTCTTAACAGTTGAACAAAAACAAATATTAACATATATAACAACATTTTCATGCTAGAGCATATCAATAACTTGCTTTTTGAAATGCGCTATTATAGATGACTCGAAAACATTACCTACGACACTCATATAGGAACTGAATTTGAAACATTCTGAAAAATATTTTTCGGAATTCATTTTTGCCCAATTTTGAAGCTAAGAGAATACCGATATCTCGTTGGGTTGATAATCTATGTAACGATAAGTCAAAAACACATCTGACACATTTTCACCTCGTTATGGAATGAATGACAAAGAAAATCAAAATAAATTGTAGGTGTTTCTGAAAGCAAAATTATGAATGAAAGCGTGCAACAACTTCCCAACAAGTTGCTGAGCGACTGAGAAAACTTGACAACTTATTCTATCACTGTTACCATTTTAGGAGGCAAATTAAAAAATAATAAAATTCGGAAAATTCGTGTTTACGTAAATAGACAACATATTCACGCTTTGCCTTGTATTATCGTGAAATTGCCGAGACATTTAAGTAAAATACACTTTGATACCTTTTGTCTTCTCTGGAGTTTTAAATTTGGGCCTGCAACCTAAGTAAAAGGCATTCCAAAATTTTAATGCGCCTGCTTCCAGCTTTTTTTCCTGCGCATTGATGAGCCAACCAGTGAGGGACTTTTTTAAAATACATTTAACGGGTTTTCTTATTCTCTTTTATTGCGTTATCCTTCATGAGACGAAGACTATTAGCAATAAAAAAATATATGTCCGCTTAACAGGAAAAATGTAGGTGTAAGTTTACGTAACGGATTAAATGTTCAAACAATGTTAGCTGGTATTGTCCAGTATATAAGATTTTACACATATGTAAGTGAGGAAATTTTCAGTCGCACAGTTAGCCGCAATCTAATCTTTGCCCAGCGGCACTTCTTCTGACCTCTAACGTGTTACAAAGTAGAATGCAATGATACACATTTTCCTTACTTACCACTTACTTGCAAAAGAATTCGAAGGTCTAGGGAAGGAGTACGAACTATTAGTGTCCGGCGGTCAAACATCAACGCCTACGCACGCTAGTAAAATGTAGACTGCATTATGTATGCACAGCACATGGACTGCTAGAATCTACTGTGAGCACTACATTCTAAATCGGAATGAGTGACTAATTTACAAGTGGTTTTCACAGATTCCGGATAGAGCAGTCTAAACTTACTGAATTAGTGACAGACCTCTGAAAAATATGTGCATATTTACTGATCCTCTTTTAAATGTTGGCATTATAAATCAGAATGATAGAATATTCACAGACTTGCCAGTGTTTTTTGCTGATTCTATGTGGTTAAACTGATTCATCTGGAATCTGTGAATACCACTGGAATATAAGTGAATATTCACTAATTCCGTTTTAGAGTGTAAAACTACTAATTCATAGTTCACTTTATTCATCTTCATTAATGATAACATTATTGAAAAATAACATAAAATTTTTCCCTCACTTAGAAATCATCAGTTTGTTAAGCATTATTTTGAAATCCTGCTATTTTAAAAACCCTTCAATTGCGAGCAGGTGTTTGACAACAACCTGGTTAACTTTCTGTGGTCGAGGAAATCTGGTTACATAACCAAACACAGTTAACTCAGGTTACTTTTCGTAAACGCCCATACTTTAACGTGACCAGCTGCTATGCTTGTACTGTAGCGCAAGGTAAACAGAATTTACATTATAATCGCAAAATCCACAATTTATCTCCTTAGAATTTAATAAAAAAGTTAAATGATTTAATATAATGAGTACAGTCACGTGAAAATATCAATTTGAAAATTATTTTGTAGCGTTTTCATATTAGTTTTGTAGCATTCTGTAGTATTTTGAAAAGAGCTTAGTAGAATTTTGTAGCATATTTAATGAAAAAGTTAGAAAATATACGAAAATTTAATTTTCTATAAAAAACCACATACTTACAAAACTTATCAAACATGCAAGATACATGACAATATTTTCTTTACAAATAAAATGGTTCACTGATTAAATTTTAGCATTGAACAGGTTTCCAAGCTTTCTTCTTTCAGCACTGTTCTTCTGTCTGAAAGTACAAGGTTATAGTTGCTGGACAACCTCTCAGCATCTACACTGTTTACAGGTAACGCGAGTGCGCGGCAAACGTAAACAAGTAAAGCGAAACAGATGCGGCTTTGTAAATGCTTGTAACTGTAACTTTGAGAGGAAGACAGAGAATGAAAAGAAGTGTTTATGGAAGCGGAAGAGGCGAATTGAGAGATAGTTCTGCTACACTTCCCGTTACACCGTTCACGAAGTAATTTTACGACCCGTTGTAACTGAATGCCACCACGTTGTAAACAGTGAACATCGAAAAATGTGCACGGACGTATGTTAACATGGCGTGTTTATTTTAGTTTACTTAACCACAGTATTAACATGTAATTGCTATATAAATGCATGTTTATTATAATTTATGCAGTCATTTTCTTGAAATTAAATAGTGACTGCGTATGGTATATCACAATTATCCACACTTCTTTGAAGCCTATCAAAAGTTAGGTGTTTTTCGTAAATAAGTCGTAATTTGGCAGATTTTCGCAAATAACTCAAAATGTCGCATATATTTCGCATTTATAACAATTTGCGATTTTCAAGTACCTTTAATAATGAGTGAAACCAAGCCTGGTGCTGAAAAAAAATTCACAACTTTACATTTACACCTAAAAACATTCAACTTTAGGACAGTAGATGAAACGTATTTTTCCGTAAATTTAACACTTTTGTATTTTATTTAGTTGAAATTTTACTGTATCCTACTAGTACGAATAGTAATAACAGTCGTTATCACAAAAATGAAATACTGTGCTTTTAAAAGCCACTGTTCTGTTTTATGGTACCTGCGTTATTACACACAATAGTAGCTTTAAAACACTACAACTTTTCTGTGGGTAACCACAAGAAGTCCTGAACTAGCTTGTTGCTCATAAATTCATTGAAAATTACGTCACTATTTACAGAATTTTTAATAGTATTATATAATTTTTACGAGGTGGCACGATAAAAATTGCGACTTTAACATATCTTTGACTCACAATTGTGTAAATAATCGTAATTTTCTGTGCTGGCTGGTTCCTTGACACAGTATAGAAAACAATAAACGCAACTATGAAAGACAATAGCGTCTATGATAAAAAGCACGGAGGAAAAGTACAAGTAATTGCAGCAAAAAGTGTCTCTTTCGTAACTCAAAATGTTAACATTAGGACAACGTTTTGAAATTTTCATTCAACTTGAGTAATAGGCAAGGAAGTTTGTTCGATTATAGGTTTGAAGAAGCTCGCGTTGAAAGGAGTTAATGAGTAACAAGCAGTGTAAAACTGACGTCAAGACTACGCTCTGAAATACTTCTTTACTTTTACATGGAAAACCCGTGGAAACCAGTTGCAAAAGAAACTCCTTGTAAAACTACAAAGGTTTGTTTGGTAAAAATTTAAAGCGTGGGTTTTTGTAAAATTGCAAGGTAAAAACTTGTGTTTGTACTTGCAATTCGAAAATTAAAATTTAAATATTTATTTTATTCTTATCTTGACAATGAACTTATTCATACAATAACTTTAAAACAAAAATTTTTCGAATGTAATTATTTTGAGACAAAATCTTTGCTGCGGATGCATCATGATTCAAACATGCATCTTTGCGCATCTTACGCACCTTCACCTACACGATATTCGAACTTTTCATTATTATCTGTTTAATGCAGAGTTCAACGACATTGCTTTCTTAATTTTAACGTACGAAATTAATATAAATATTCACTTTACTCCAAATAGTACGTTACAGTGAATGTGATTCGTGTGTACCTATATTTAAGAAAAAACGTATTATTTTGGTTCTCTCCTAGGTTTTTCACAAATAAAATCCTCGTAACTTCACAAACAAATAATTTAACAAGGAAAATTTCTGTACGTTTACAAACGTTTGTAAATCAACAAAGAAACGACTTGTAATTTATACGAAAATATTTTTACAGTGTTACACAGGCTGTATGGGCAAATCTTAGAACACGCGCAAGAAACATCTGCCTTTATTCTCAAATGTAATAAAACAAACTTGTATTGAAAATATAATTTTGTACAATGTGACACAGACCGTTCGCGACAACCTCACTGTACTCTTCTTGGAAACGAAGATATAATGCTATTGTTTAGCACGAATCTCAGCAATAAACAATCCGAATTTGACAAATATACGAACTGTGTTATTAATGCACAAAAAGTTATATAAATTCTTTTACTCACGCCAATTTTTATGAAATAACATTTCGTTTCTGATTACATTCTATGTAATGTAACAGAAATAGATAGGAAGTTCAGTGACCAGCATGTTGGAATCCATTATACTATGCATACTCAAGCTCGCCTATTCGTTCATTGTCTGTTGTTCCAGTGAGTAGCAGCTATATAGACAAATGGTCGGTGTACGAGTATATACAGAAGGGTAACCTAATATCTTAAGAGTGCGTGGTAGATAAATAAACGCTGAAAACATCAATTGATTTCTACTCTTTTTTCAAAGCCAATATGGATAAAACACTCATTGACAATCCTAGTTAATGGTATTTGCTAACTTAATGAGTAAATATTTATCCAGAATTACTAATTCGTTACGCGTGATCTCTTGCACCGCAGTTAAATGCACGAGGTTCCGGCGTCAGAGATTGTGCCTCAGAAGTTCGTAAAACTGAAAGCAGTTTTGTTTAAAACGTTGGCTAAAACTATTGTCTAGGATTGCTATTGTTTAACTTTCGCAAATTGGCTCCAAGAAACCTACAGTTATAGATTAATACTTTTAGCTTTGAATTATGTACCACGCCCTCTTAATATCGTAATAAACCACTTTACAAGCTGCACAAAACTGGGAAGTACCTGTGCGCCCAGTTTACTACGTTACAAACGGAGAGCAGGCATGTGTCGTGTCGGCAATAATCGACTGATGTATCAAATATGAGATCACAATTACAATTATTTAAGAGGGATTAGTACCTACCATCCTCGAGTGCTTCATTTTCCACTGTGATTTTCATACAATGGGGTTTATCAAAATGTTTTATCTGTCATGGCACAGACATGACCTTCATCAGAGTTATCAAATTGTTACATCTTCACCACCTTTCTAAGCTTTCGACCAATGATCTTCCGAAGGAAGCAAATAATTTTTCTCTGGGGAATTGTCACATATATGGTATAAGCAACAGCAACCAAACAATGCCAACTGTATACAGTATATGAAGTTATGTTCTCTGCCTTGTCGATACCTAAAACATATTAGAATATTTGCCGACCAAATTGAAAGCAGAAGTTTAGTTATTTCAAAATGGTGGGTGTAGATTCCCCTTAACATACTTCTGTTACTGAAGTTATAGGCATTAGTATTACAAAGCTGAGTAAGTTTACCCTATACTGGAATATAGCATGTCCGTCACTGAACTAACAACATTATCCTGTCCCTACACATATACAAGAGTGAAAATGTATGGATTAGCCTTATTTAATTATTGCTTGTAATGAAGTATCAGGTCAGTCTGGGACAGTTTAAATGAAATACACCCTTCTGTTAAATAACACACTGTTAACCGGATATCTGATTATAAATATCACATAGCCCCTAAATGCAACTTGTCTAAAAATAAATATAATTTTAATTGTTTAAAGTAAAGTTTGTTTAATTTTCAGATTTTATGAATGTTGTTATTTTACTACGTTTACATGATAGGCCTACTATCGCAGCGAATCTCATAAATGAGGTGGATGTAACATTTCAATATATAACAATTTAGCTTTTTTAACTGTTAACAAATGTATTACTGAAAATTTATGATCATTTTTACGTTTATCTTGCTAAGCTGACTGTTATGGTGAGTTGCAATTGGCCAATATACAATATTTTAAATTGGTTTTCCAGAAACCATTACCACTTAAAATTAACCCATCATTTAAATAAATGATTTGTTTTGAACAATTCTATATTATTTGGTAATTGAAATAGTATATACAAAAATTAACGAAATTTAATTTTGAAATTTATGCAGTACTGTGTTCAAGAATTTAATTTCACTCTTAAACTGTTGTATGTTTACTTTTTAGATTACAAATATAGAATTGTTCATAATAAATAATTTATTGAAATGATGGGTTCATTTTAAATGTTAATGGACACGGATACGAAATGTGTCGACAAACTTCCTACGGTGAATTGATTCCACGTGCAAAGTGAAGTGGGAATTGTATGAAACACTTTCTACAACTATATATGGAAACAGAATAACAAGATAAATTTCACGAAAACGAGAGAATACGCTGTGTACTGAGATAGTTAAAGATGGCGCCAGTCAGTATGATCATCAGGAACGTAGAGTGAATCGGTGATGGTATGTAGTAAGCAAGTATCCCAGCATTTACCAGGAGAGATTTCGGAAAACTGAAATTTGTTGAGGTAGGGCGCTAGTCTTACAAAAATAAAATAAATTTTTCAGGCAAAGTTCTCACAAAAGCTCAGAAACACTGTCGTAAACCATTGTACCCACGTACTCTTCATGTGATTTGTAAACGAGGGATTGGAACAGAAGTGGGAAAGACAAGAGTGAAAATTGAGTACAGGTCGTTTGCAATGAAGTGGGCACTTAAGAACACCGCATTGTCTAAAAAAAATATTAATACTATTAAATATTTTGACTTCAGCTGTTAATTTTTGAGTACTATACAATCTATACACCTTTATGTAGACTATGGTTGCCTAGTTGATATTAAAGAATAAAGGCAGCATTAAAACATCTGAAAGGAAAAAAAAGTAACTGGGCTTTCAAAAGTGCTTACTTTACCCCGAACCGGCTGTAAGAAAACCGTTGTTGACTGATACTCTGATTGTTATATAACACTAGCAGTGCGCCCATGGCTTTGCTCGCGTGTATTACTCACAGCAGATAATACCTGCTTTATTCGAAAAACCTCTTTATACACCAGATAGGCAGTTCCGTCATCAAGTGTTAGAATGACAAATCTGCTAGATGAGTTAACTATGCAGCAGTATATGTAGCTATAACTGTCCATGCGAAAAGCATTCCTAAATTTGTAACTGCCACTAACAGCGACTTCGCCTGGACCTTATTTACAGTAACAGCATAGTTGACGAAGGGTAATTACGAAATTCTAAATGTAAGAGGGTAATCGAATGAAATACGTAGTTTACGTGGTATGAAGACTGATATCCCCCGAGCACAACCACTGGTGATGGTGCCCTGAATAACATACTCGTTTTTCAAAACCTTCACTTGAAGTTAAGTGCCATAAGGCAGTTTTGGCGGGATACAATTTTGCAGAAATATAAACATATTTGGTGTCCCACCTTTGAGGTTAGTGAGATTGTGTATGTGGGATGACATTGTCGAGGAACTTTAGTATATAGTGGACTGCATAATACATTTAACACTTTTGAACGTCTTCATCTAATTGCACTGATTTATTCTGTCTTGCGTTACTTTTATGTGTCAGAATTGCACATCTGCAAAGATTTAATGGAATTCCAGCTTAGAACCTTTGGAACAATAGACCAGAGCTACAAACAACTGCGCCACACAACGTCGAAATTATTCATGAAAACTAAATTTAAAAATAAAATATTTCTTTTCCGTATAGAGGTAGTACAACAACACGTTCCGATAGAACTGTGGGACGAAACTCCTATGTAATTTTTTTCTCGCTGGTCATGCTTGTTTTTGGATCGTCTGCCTTAAAAGTGTATAAACCATCTTCTTAATAGTTAAGTTATCTTACAAAACAAAAAAACTTGCATTACTTTTTTTGATACCTAAGTAAGCACCATTCTGACGCTAACACCACCTCAATATTTCTAATGGTTAGATTAAGTATCATCGACTGATAGAAAACAAATTTTATGCCTTTTCACCCCTTTAGGTGTTGAATTTCGAAAAATATTAGTTTCGCACCCTAAATATTTGTTCCAAGTATTCAAGTGAAGTGAAAATCACGATAGCTCGTTCAGTCGAAGCAAGATCGACCATTAATTAAAAATGACATATAACCCCTGTTCAATACTGGGAATTCGAATTTTGAAAAAATTTAAAACAGTTTTACGGTTACTTACCTAATAATCATATTCCGAAGTAAAAATAAACTGAATCTATAGATGGGTTCGATTTATATCGAAGATTTATCTCAAACACATTCCGTGTATTTTCCCCACATAAGAGAATGAATTTCGAAAAACACTTGAATCACATTTTAGACTACTTCATTGGTGTCTCTTGAACGTGAAGAACACGACCATAGTCCACTCGGTTCAAGATGTATCGACGATAAATTAAAAACACATTTCACCCCTTTTCACCATTTTTCACCTCCTTAGGTGGCGAATTTCGAAAATTCGTGAAATCACTTTTCAGGTATTTGAGTAAACATAAATTTTAAACAAAAATCACGTCGCTATATACAAATCAATGGGATCGATATATGTCGATTGTAAATCGAAAACACATTTTACCCCTTTTTACCCCTTTGGGACCGAATTCGGAAAATAAATTTTATGGTACTTAGGATATTTACAAAAGCATCAATCTAAAGCACAGAGCCCTGCGATATTTCGATTGGTTCGATAGACATGGAGGAATGATCGAGAACACATTTCACGTATTTTCACAGACTTATTAAAAGAAATTCGAAGCGTCTTGGAGTCGTGTCATAGACATTTGTATACGTAGCCAATTGAAGTAAAAAATCACGACGACAGACAATTGTGTTTCAAACATATAGACGATTCATAAAATATCACATTTTGCCCTTTTTAACTGCTTGGGGGTCGAATTTCAAGAAATACCCGAACTACTTTTTGGGTACTTACATAAGCAAAATTTTGAAGTGAATACCAACTCTCTATCCAGAAGGATTCTACAGATATCGATAGCTAATCGGAAACACACGTAAGGTATTCTCACCCCCTTGAATATTGAATTTCGAAAAATCCTTAAATTGGCTGATATGCATTTTTATGAGTGTCCTATTAAAGTAAAAATCACGATGATAGGCCATCGAGTTCGAGATCTATCGACGTTTCTTCGGAAACACATTTAACCCTTTTTTACCCTCTTACAGGTCGAATTTCGAAAATTCCCTTCTTAGTGTTCGCCTACGACCTGAGGGGAACCCACACAAAAAATTTCACTATTCTGGGTTCAGTGGTTTGGGCTGCAGTTTGATATGTCAGTCAGTCAGTCAATCAGTCAATCAGTGTTCTCTTCTATGTATAGAGATTTAAGTTTATCTGTCAAAATTTTGGTAAGCTGCACATTATTGTAAAGGTACTTGTGCCATAAACTATTAGTTGTAAAAACATTAAAGAAAGCTTGGTAGAACTTAAATTTCGATGTGACAAACAGAAAATACAAAATGGCAAGGTAGGGCAGGCAGGATGCCCACGAAATGTCTTACCTGTAGCACCGGAGTCTTGTCTGCAAGTAACGTCCAGCATTTGGCAGTACGGAAATATGAGACAACGTAAAAAAAAAATAATCTTCTACGGGTGCGAGCCGTAGTGGGGGAGCACCGATTGGTTATCTCTTACGGCTTGTCGACAAGACCCTGAATGTCAGCCGGAACCTTGTCCTTCAAGCCGCTTGACGTAACACCGTGAACGACAGTTTGTAAGTGGAGGAGACGTAAATTTCCCGGTTGTAGAGCGCATGCGATGTGTAACTTCTCGGTAGTTTCAGTCGGGAAGCTCGTATCAGTTGTTGTCGGACACCCTGGGGGAATTTCGTACCAAAGTCATACACCGTGATACAGCGAAGAAGCAAGTCAAGAGATTTTACGAGAGTCTACGTCATTCGTACAGATTATGATATATCGCGCAAATTTTTTGTGCCGATATACCCTTCAAAACACTATACATGTACACTCTTAAAAAAAGTTTGTAATTTTACCAGACGTGCGTATATGAGCGCTATGAAAGTAGGTATGGTATAATTATTTCCCAGACATACATGGCTACACTCGTAATCCTAATTATAAAACAGTCAAATGCATACTACAGTTACCAGACTTGTATACTAAGATTTGTCAAAGTCTGCATTTTTACAAGGCGAAAGTATGGTAACTGTCCCACACTGCGTGTGGGATAATAACTTCCTAAACATTTCAGGAAGTTTTTTTACAGTGTATGGTTGGGTGATGTACGTCTTACACAACGTTAAAATGGACCTTACCAAATTTTTTTGTAGTGGTTACACTTTTTTTTGTAGTTACTGCAAAACTTTATTGGGGACAGCAAAATTTTTTGTGGACACTACAACAAAATGTGGTAAGGTCCATTTTAACCAAATATTTTGCAGTGACTAATAAGTACTTTTTTTCAGTGTCGCTGTCTGCAGACCAATAATGTGCATCAAATATTACAATAACTGTATTCTCATTGGTTTAGTCTAATAGGGCAGCAGGTCTACGCACAAGCAGAAGCCAGTAATATTCTGGCAAGCTGAACGTACCTTTAAATACAGCAAATAGTCAAGTCTTCCCGCGATAAACCATCATCTCTAGTCATTCGTAGTGACCTGAAAAATTCGCGCTTCATTTTGCCCACGAGCTAAAGTTCAAACAAATATGAGTTCGAGTCATTTTCACAATTGCCCCTTTACTTATTTGTAGACATACGTAAATTTCGGGACATGCTAGAGTTCACTGGCCGATATTCATCGGGACACACTCCGTGACGTCAAAGGTTGTGGGAATTCGTATCTTTGTGTGCCCGCATTACAGGATAGTTACAGACTCGGAAATTTCGCGAATTAATTTGAGGTTGCGTTATATTTCAAACTTAGTTGAATCTCTTCCTTGAGGACACTGTGAACCAATAGCAGACATGTATGAGAACACTCACAGACTCCCGCACTACCTTGTCATATGTACAACTGTCCACTCACTGTAGCAGCAGACAATGTACTAGTATCTGAGGACATAGTGTATACAGTACTGTGCAGTCCAGCCGGATGGTTGTTGAACCCTCGAAACATTTCCGGTACTCTAATAATACAGTAGACTCCCGATTATCCGTATGCGGATTATTTGATTTGCGGACTATCCGCGCAAAATATTTCCATTTAAATAGTCGAAAAACAGTTGACAAAAAAAGAAAATTTTTTGTAATTTTTTTTTTGTTATTTATAAATACACGCTGTGAAACATTTAATGACATTGTCTCAAATTACTTGTATATATCGCCTACAAAAATACATTTGTAGAATACCTCAACTGCTTATTGGTTGCTATCTGACCACATTATTGGTAGACCCATGAGTAGAGGTACGTCAACTTCGCAGATACATTCCAGGTCAGGTTGAACGCCAATTATGTATACTTCATAGTCATGTCTGTGACTTGCTGGCGGCTGTTATAAACGCCTTTGATTACTGGAAACCAGTAGAAAACCAGGACATAATGCGTAGGACTATCGCTGGCTATTCGCTTGTACGGTTATAAGCCAACAGAAAATCGATTGTGTCCAGTATTGGACTGACAAGTCTAGGCTGCTGCCAGATGACTCCGCGAAATTGACGCACCTCTACCCATGAGTTTGTCGCGAGAAGATTTTTGCTTCCATTTGTTTCAATGCCTTACTTAGCCTTCTCTTCGGCAGCTCTGATTTGTGGGCATTGGAAGTGTATCTTTGTTCAGAAACGTCTCTCAGTTGACTCCACCAATCAGTGTAAGGTTAGTGTGATACTATATGTCTGTCGTTTGTCAGCAGAACCACAACACCAGCGAGAGTTGAAACATTCAAGCACTGAACATTAAGCAAGACTGCAGATGTGCTTATAACTAGGGCTAGGAAAAATTCGGGAGTTCAATGAACTGCATGCTAGAATCCAATGTCCTATACATACTCAAGCCCCGTCTATTCGTTCATTGTCTGCTGTCTGTATGAGTAGCAGGTAATGGGCAAATGGTAGGACTTCGGTCTACACAGGATAATGGATTCCAGCATATAGGTCGTTGAACTAGCGAACTATTCCTAGCCCTAGGTATAACTAGGGCCCGGTAGTTTTCGTGAAAAGATTTTTGCCCCACTTTGTTTCAGTGTCTTACGTGTACACTTGCAGCTCAACTTCACGATTATTTGCAGAGTGTTATTGTGCAGAGTTATATTCATGCGACTGTGCCGATCAGTATATGGATCACTGTGACACAACACGTCTGTGATTTGTGAGTTTAACCTCCAGACGTTGTATGTTAAGGCATCCACTCACTGACCGCATAGCAGAGATGCAGGTGCGCACGTAAGGCACTGAAACAAAGAGGTGCAAACATTTTTTCGCAATTAGTTGAGACATATAACATTCACGTTATTTTTCTGATAGATGACTAAATTCCAAGTGACAGTAGGCTTGTTCAACGTCTCCCGCTGGCCGATATTGTCGAGACTTGCCGCGGAGAATGCTTACAAGGTAGAGAGGCCAATCTCTGTAAAGACGTAACAGACGTAAATGACAACATATAAAAGTTCGTGGCCAATTGAATTGGCAGATTATGCTCTGTCATGCACAGGAAAGTGAAGTTTAGTCTGCTACCAATTGATAACGCGAATTATGCATGTCTCTAGCAATAGGCTCGTGGATCTAATTATTGAGTCTGCATTCAGATGCTTCTTTTTCACTAGTGAAACGAACATTTCGGCAGTTCAATGGCCTGGATGTTAGAATCCACTATCCTGTGTATTCTCAATCCCCGACCATTTGTCCTTTAGCTACTACTCACTGGAACAAAGACAATGAACGAATATACGAGGCTTGAGTGTACATAAGACATTGGATTCTATCATGAGGACCTCGGACCTCCTTCATACAGCCCGAGTGGGAAAGACGCGATGCCTTCCCACTTCATGCAGCACACGTTGCATAACTGAAGCACGACCTTCGGAGCTGCCGGAGACATTCCGTCACTCAACACAGCTGTTTTCTTCACCCAGAACTTAACGTGCTTATTTGCTAAGTCCGTGCAGCAGTTCGCGACGAGCTAAAAGTATTCACGCGCTCCTATTGACAATCACGTGGTGATGTCACTAACCTACAGAAAGAAAACTAAAAAGAGCGCCACGCTTACTTTTTTTTCCGTTAAACTTTCTGACACAGACGTCGGAGTTTTTACAGCTACAGTTCCGTGTACACTGTCGGCTGAGTCAGAAAAGAATTTGCTAGTAAGTAGAGCTACAGATTTTTGCTGAAAAGACTTTTGCAGCAACATGTTTCACTGCCTCACGTGCACGTCTGCAGTTCTGCCTCAAGGATATTGGCAGCAGTGGTGGCTCGAGGATTGTTGGCAGGGAGGGCACAAGTTACCGAGAACTGTACACTCGTGTGAACACGCCGCAGTGTATCAATGACCATGAATAGAGGTACGTCAATTTCGCAGGTCAGGTTGAACACCAATTATGCATACTTCATTGTCATGATTGTGACTTGCTGGCGGCTGTCACGAAACTCGTTTGACTACCACAAGCCCGTAGTAAATAAGGAAATAATTCTTAGATCTATCGCTTGTAAGGTGGCAAGCCAATGAATAATCGACTTTGTCCAGTGTGTTTACAGGACTGAGAAATCTAGGCTACTGTCAGATGAATTAGCGAAATTAGAATCAGTAAAAATTGACACTGTTTAATTAGATAATATTCACTGATTTCCTTTAAGGGTGAAAACACCTCACAAGTGAATCAGTGAATATTCACAGTTTTTTCAGTTATTAAAAAAAACAGTTTAAACTTATGGAATAAGTGAAAAATTACTGAAAAAGCTGTGGACATTCACTAATTAACTTGTGGAATGTTGGCACTCTTTATCGGAATCAGTGAATAGTCACCGATTTCAAAGTGGTTTCTCATTGATTCAATTTGTTGAAACTGCTCTATTTATCGGCGTGAATCAGTGAATATTCACTAATTCAGATTTAGAGTGTACGAGAGAAACCTACCCGACTCTACACTGTAAAAATTATTTGTAAACCTTACCGATGTATTGGACTTTTAAGATTATAGGTATGGTACTATCACAGACTAAATAGTAATGTAAACATGAAATTACGTGGCGACTCGTTTGATAAGGCGAACTTCGCAGCTTATTGGCTGACCGAGGCTGTTGATACCAGCCGTGCGTGTGTTTAGCTCATGCATGTTACGGCAGGTTTCCTATTGGCCTGGCTGCCGGCTAGTAGGGCAACTGCGTTACTCTGATTGGCGGTAGGTGTTTCTGCCTTGTTGCTGGCCAGCGAAGCCATTTATTGGCGTATGTGACTGAGTTCACCGTCCTACCAGCTATTTCAATTACGTAACCCTACATATTCTATGGTGATATATATAGACAGAAAATTTTGCGGAAATATTTTTGCAGCACTTTGTTTCAATGCCTTGCGTGCACACCTGCATCTCTGCTTTGTGGTCAGTGATTGGATGCCGTAACATCCAGCGCGTGGAGGTTAAACCCGCAAATCACAGACGTGACGTGTCGCAGTCATCCGTGTACTGATTGGCACAGTCAAATGAATAACTACTCTGCACAAAAACACTCTACCAATAGCTACGAAGCTGAGCGGCACGCACTATGGTGTAAAGTACGTCGATTTCGCGGATTCGTCTGGCAGTAGCCTAGATTGCTCAGTCCTGTACACGCTCTGGATACAGTGGATTATTCATTGGCTTACAACATTACAAGCGATAGCTCTATGAATCATTTCCTTATTTACTACTGGCTTGCAATGGTCAAATGTGTTTCGTGACAGCCGCCAGCTTATCACACACGTGATTATGAAGTATATATTTTTGGCGTTCAAACTGACCTGGAATGTATTTGCGAAATTGACGTACCTATAACTATGGTATTACAAAGACGACAGAGGTATCTTACGGACCACACACAGCATTACCACAAATGCGTCATGGGTGGAGACAGGAAAAATTCAGGAATTCACTGACTTGTAGACCAACACCCAAGATTATCTGTGAACCCAAGGAGACAGTATCTGATCACTAGCTGCTCTCTGACACAGTGATATGAGCCTGAATATAGTTACATTTTTATTATTGACTCAATGACTTCTAGAAGATGCTAAATAAGTAGAGACCTGAAGAATTCGCGTTATCTTTTGGCTCCAAGCTAGAATGCCAGCAACTGTAAGTTCGTGCCACTTTCGCAATTCGACCGTGACTTATTTGACACTTACCGGAAATCGCTTAGCCAATAGCTCAGAAGCAACTAAATACAGGCTCATATCACTGCGTCACCGAGCAGCCAGTGAGCAGATAATATCTGCTTGAATACACACATGTTCTTGGAGGCTAGCCTAGAGATCAGTGAACCTGCGAATTTTTCCAGTCTCTATAAATAAGTCATGGCCCATTTGCGAAAGTGACACGAACTTACAGTTTCTTGGATTCTAACCTGTGCCTAAAAGAAAACGAAAATTTTTCTGGCCCCTAATTATTTGCTGCTTAGGGCTACGTGGTTATGTCCATATAGCCTTTCACTTTCTTCGCAGACCACATGATCTCTATATCAAATACTTGGTAGGAGTCTCAATATTTAGTTTTAAGAATGCACGATTCGACTGAATCTCTCAGTATACATTTACCTGCATTTGTAAATTTTAGGTAAATAATAAAATAAATTTCAAATTCAGTAGAACTAGTAGAATTCGTAAGAAAGTTGGAGAAAAATAATAATAATGTATGAGTAGGTCCTCGCAAAAATAGTTTGGGAAGTGCCATAGCCATCTTTCGTAGAAGGCCTCGGCCTTAGATCTGGCAACCCTGGCAGGAAGGGCCATTTGAACACATTAGTTTGGCTCTACAAAGGCAATGGCTGTACATGATTCGTTATTCTGCTCTACGTACCGGTGAATCAGGGGAAGCCACTGCCTTTGGCGAGCCAAAGAAGTGTTAAAATGTCCCCTTGCTGCCACGGTTGCCAGATATAAGGCCGCGGCCTTCTACTAAAGATAGCTATGGAAGTGCGCATCTTCAACCCTGTTACATGGTCAGTGATTGGATGTTTTAACTATCAGTTATCTTGGGGTTCTACCCGCAAATCACAGACATAAAAAAGCTTTTCTCGTCAAACTCTATGCTCAAGGTACAAGTAGAGATGATTGTTAGAGATGATAGATTATAGCGAAAATGATTTGCGCCAACATACTCTTAAAAACACTGTAGCTTCTTGCAACGTAAATGATTAGTCGACATACGTCTGACACAACATAGCTCTCTGCAGACCAATAATAGGCTTCAAATATTACAATATCGTGATTCTTATTGGCTCAGTTTAATAAGGTAACAGCTCTGCGTACAAGCGAAAGCCAGAAATAATCTAATACGCTGAACATAGGTTCAAGCACATAGCAAACAGTCAAGTTTTCCCGCGATAAAGCATCATCTCTATACATGGTATACCGCGGGGAAACTTGAATGTTTACTGGGAATCAACTTACGTTGAGCTTATCAAATGCTCACTGGCTTTTCCCTGTACGTGGAGCTGTTACCCTACTTCAATGAGCCAACAAGGATCTGGCTATTGTAATATTTAATGCCTGTAATTGATTTGCTGACAGCTACGTCATATATGTCACGAGAAACTACATCGTTTCCAAGGGTATGCTGGTATAAAATATTTTCCATGGTATACTATCCTCTCTGAACTAAATCTAAGGGACTGCAAAATTATCTGACAACAGCCTGGACTTCCAAGTTACTGTGTGTTTATCTAACATCTGATGTTAGCAGACAGTTTGGTGCCAAACCTGGAAAAACTTTCAGTCAGTGATGTAAGTTCTAGTGTAAATTCCCCACAATCCCGTGCGAAAGGCCAGGAGCCAATATCGCCGTAGAGTTTGTTAGGATGTGTATGAGCCATGCATTCTAGCATGTTGCCAAAATACAACGTTACGTTTACACGTTCCTATGTAATGCAAGTAATTTCTTTCCATCAACTAGTGTCAATGCCTTTCATACACGTCTGCAGCTTTTCTTCGTGGTATTTGGTAGAGCGAGTTTATTCATAGGCGTCGCTCATTTGACTTTGCCAATCAGATCTACGTCACTGCGACTACACGCGTAACGGGTTTGCGGGTAGAAGTCCAAGACGCTGAAAGTTTAAAACATCCGATGATAGCTTTAGACACGAAAAATTCGCATTATTTTCTGACAGTTGACTAGACTCCAAGTGACTATAGGCTCGTTCGACGTCTCCCGCTGGCCGATATTGCCGTGACCTGCCGCGGAGAATGCTTACACGGTATAGAGGCCAATCTCTGTACAGACGTAACACACGTAAATGACAACACGTAAGAGTTGTGGCCAATTGAATGGCAGATTATGCTCTGTAGAAAATTGAAGTTTAGTCTGCTGCAAATGGTAACGCGAATTTTGCATGTCTCTACTGACAGCTGATTATAAAGAAAAAGAGTTGGATAATAATTCATTTCATCAACAATCTCGGTCTCGTGTTATAACTATAGGGCAAACCTACCTTACTTCGTGATACTAAGGCTTCGAACTTCAGTACCAGTAGTACGTTAAACATTTTAATTGTAATCTCACATGTGATACATTGGTCATTTATTGCCGAAACTACACATCCCTTCTCTCTGTTGGTAATCTAGTGAACTCAGTGCACAGAGCGTTCCTAATTTTGTGAAGCCCACAACATAGTGGATCACGCTATTAAGGTATTGTCAGTATACCCATAATGTTGGCTGGGATTTAGTATTTTCTTTTAATAACTGTGTCGGCGCTTCTTAAACCAACGAGCTCGAACACTGACAGCAAGCACGCAGTCGTTAAGGCCGATTCTTACCCTCTTACCGCTATCATTATCGCCTCTAAGCGCGAAGGCTCTCAACATATCGCCAGTGCAGGGTATATGACTTTTAGGACTCACCTCAGCCAGACGTCTCCTCGAGAGTCGGACTAACTCGCAGCAAAGTCGCCGTGGTAAACGTGCAGGAAGCGCTGCTGTGGCCTTTATACTCGTCCTTGCCCGTGGTCGCGATACTTCTGCAGCCTGACGTATGATCTGCCGCGCTTTACAGACATTCTTCCGGGAAGCACTTAACATATTAGCCGATCTCATCTCGGGCGACGACGATTATCACCTGCGGGCAAACACCAATTAGCTGGACGCTCGCGACATTGTAGGCAGCGCTTCGTAGCCCTGCCGTACTTTACCCGTCACAGCATGATCTGCATGATTAGTGGACACGTGTGAATTTCTCGTTGTAATTATTTGACGGCTTGATAGAATTCACTGGCCTGTACTCAGCCGAACACTCTCCATGATGTTGTTGGATCCGAGCCCTCGTATATTTCTGTGCAAGACTTACACGTTAGTTAGAAATACTTGTTTATCGTGGTTAAAGTTAATATCTTGGCTTCCGATGTTGAGCAGCGTCGTAGTGGTAGAAGCTGCCGACGTTTCTTCTCGCATTGCAGCAGGCGTCTCCAGGATTAAGTTATCTACTGACGCCCAATAGGAAAGCCAGCTCAATTTCTGGACTGGACATCAGTTGATAACTCAACCCTGATGATGCCTGCTGCAATGTGAGGCGAAACGTCTGTATCCGCTATCACTAGGGCCATGCATTTTTCGCGAAAAGAATTTTCCCCCAGTTTGTTTCAGTGCCTTACGTGTACATCCACAGTTCTGCTTCATGGCCAGTGATAGGATGTTTTGACTCTTGCGTGTCTTGAGTTCCTACCCGCAAATCATAGACGTGTGATGTTGCAGTAACTTTTTTTTGTGATTGGCGCAGTCGAATGTATCGATAAGACACACTGCCTACAACATTGAAACAGAACAACAGATGTACACGTAAGGCTCTGAAACAAACTGAGGCAGAATTCTTTTCGCGAAAAATTCATGGCCTTACCTAACTTATTACTAGAGACCAGAAAAATTCGCGGATTTCCTGACCTGTAGGCCAGCCTCTAAAAATACATCGTTTCTCAAGCAAACTGCATATGTTCTTCACCTGCTCGCTGACGCGCTGATATGGGCTTGTGTGTAGTTATTTTTTATAATTGGCTCAGCGACTTAAACGAAGTGTCAAATAAGTCAAGGACCAATTGCGAAAGCGGTACGAAATTATAGTTGGTGGAATTCTAGCTTGTACCTAAAAGAGAACGCGAATTTTTCAGGTCCTCATCTATCACTACGACTGTGATGTCTCTTGCAGCCGTTAGGACTCCGCAAGAAGCACCACAGTTACTTTAAATTGGAAAACAGCAATTCAGGAGCGACTATAAACACTTTCCTTACACAAATTTTGCAACAGCAAGAATTATTCAAAATGAAACAGAAAAAAAAAAGGTAAACACTGTGCTGCCCATTTGATTCAGTTAAGGTTACATTATACACTTTAAATACAATGAATACGTAGCTACTGGACTACAATAACCTACAGGTATACCCGCAATACAATATATATTCCAGCAAGACTGGTTGCATAATATAAGCTAACACAGCGACGCAGCTCAACCCTTAGATGTCTTTTGTAGAAGGCCACTGCCTTAGATCTGGCAACCCTGTCAGGAAGGGATAATTTTAACACTTCTTTGGTCACGCCAACGGCGGTCTCTTCCCTTGGTTCACAAGTATGTAGGACAGAATGACGAATCAGGTACAGCCGTTTCCTTTGGAGAGCTAAAATAAACGTTACAATGACCCTTGTGTGCAGGGTTGCCAGATCTAAGATCGTGGCCTTCTACTAAAAACGGCTATGCTCAACTTCGGAAGCCAAGATATTAATGTCAACAATGGCCGCGAAAGCCTGCAAACATCTTGGTTAAAGTTATGTGTTTGCTAGGCTTCAATGTAATGAGTTTATCGCTAATTCCTTATTGGACCGGTCCAGTAACTCTGGTGTACCACTACCGAACACGTGTGATTCGTCTGTAAACCGTCTTCCAATCGTGTGAAGCGCAGTATTCTTATACTGTTTGGAAAAATACATTGGTAAGAAATATTCCTGCGATTTTCCAGTATTGGTTAGGGTAGTGGATATTTTACAGTTCATCTTATATCGCTGATTGATAAAGTCCTTCTGTCGATCAACAACATACGTCAGATCAGCATATATAGTAACTTGGCGCCTAGCCTGCTGTTGGATAACGCGAAATTAGCAGGCACCTAATGATTAGGGACAGGGAAATATCTCGAATAATTTTCTGGACAGTGGCGGCTTGTGGGTTGTTGCCAGGTAGGGCTGCAGTTGCCAAGAGCTGTACAGGGTTGTGCGCTGGTTGACTCTACAGCCACTGACACGCTGATGTGCAGGTGCCCCTTACTTCTGAGTGGTCACAAAACGTCTAGTAGCCGGCAAATATTTCATGGGCGTTGGTCTACGGCGCGTTCATCAAGAGTGTACAGTTCCGACTATCTGCAGCCCCACCTGGCAACAACCCACGAGCCGCCACTGTTTCTGGACAAGAATTTAAGATTATTTCTAATTGTACCACAGTGTATCTGACACGCCCTCAACGTCTTCCTGACGACTAAGAAACGTGCTGTGAATCAAGAAACTATTGCTATGCTACCTGTTCTTGTGTGAACGTCTCACTGGGACAGCAGGTAATGAACCAACTACCAAGGCTTTAGCGCACACAGGATTGTAGATTTTAACCCGCGGGTCATTGAATCCACGAAACGTTAATATCCTTGAGTATTATTGTAAGGAACGCCCCTAAATAACGAGACCTGAGCATCGGTTGACTAACGTACATTTGGAGTGACAGCTGGGCATATTCTCGTCTGAGAAGACACACTGAGGGAAAAAGAAACAGACACTACAGACACACACTTCGCTTTTATTTGGTTTTCTAACAAAACAAAAGGTACTAAAGGGTTTTAATACAAATACGTATTCACAAAGGACGCATCTAGGTTACTATTGTTACGTTATAATCGCACTGATATCAAAACTTGTACTATAGCCATTGATATACGGCTTTTGTCTTTGCTTAAGAAAAGTTGTACTGTCGTAGGTATATTATTCTTTGATAAAATTGAATAAAGAAATCATCCTAAAATGGTGATAAATTACTAACTTGCGACGTTCACATCTTTGCATACAGACTATTTGTTAATATGTGGTACATCTAGGGCGTACAGTTGTGTACAATCACCAACATGTCTTGCAGCAGATCATATTATACACTAACAAATGCGTATTTTCTAGTCGAGTAACAATGCAAGGTCTTGATCCGAAGCAAACGAAAGGATTGTAACGGAATGATTTGTGCAGCTCTTGACAGCGATGTCTTGTAAGCCGATGAAGGTGCCGGCCCTCGTGGCGCAGTCGGTAAAGCGTCAGTCTGTGGTGCGAGGGGTCCCCAGTTCGCATCTTGGTTCGGGCAAGTTTGTTGTGTTAGCTTTCACCTCATGTCATTCTCATCGACTCCTATCACCTCGTTTTTAAAATGCCGTAATACCCTCACGTTCACCTCCACCGCCATTATGGTGAATAATATGAGCATGGAGTGGTACTGGAACGGAAAACAGGGATACACGGAAGGACCACCTTCCAAGGCCATCTTCATGTGTTAGCCACAATTCCCACATGCAGAAAATATTATTCTGAGTCTATTCAGGACTCTACATAACCGCGGCCGCTGTGAATATGAAGCAGTAACTCTGTTAGGGTATCTGGTATGTAAATCGTTTATCTTAGTTTTCGATTTCGATAAAATCAATTTGGTTTGATAAAATAACTATTATCACTTTTATTAATAACATTTCATTTTATCCTCACAAATTAAACGTATTACATTCAAAATGGCAATAGTTTGTAACGGAATAAAAATTTATGATCTTTAGCGCCATGTAGTGGTGAGTTAGAGTAAATTCCATAAGAACCTTCTCCATGGAAAAATACATACATGTGCCAAGTTTAATGTTGTTTGGCCAACGGTTTCAGTAGAGACAGGAAATTTCACGAAAAAGTTTTTGCAGCACTTTGTTTCAGTGCCTTACGTGCGCACCTGCATCTCTGCTTTGTGGTCAGTGATTGGATGCCGTAACATCCAGCGAGTGGAGGTTAAACCCGCAAATCACAGACGGGATGTGTGGCAGTTATCCGTGTACTGACTGGCACAGTCAAATGAATAACGACTCTGCACAAAAACACTCTGTCAATAGGCATGAAGCAGAGCTGCAGGTGTGCACGTAAGGCACTGAAACAAAGTGGGGCAAAAATTTTTTTAACCAAAAATTCCCTTCTCTAGGTATCAGAGTTTATCGATTTCACCCATCCATTCATACGTACATAACAACGTCAATTTTTATATACGTATATAAGGAGAAACACGAGCCAAGTTTGTTTTATGTTGATGTTTCGACACACATAAAAAAGGGAATATGATTAAGATCAATTAGAATTTATTGGTTTGTGGACATACGCCATTGCTTATGTTTTTTTGACCAAACTTGTATTGAAAGACAAAGTACAAATCGCACAAAAAGCAGAAAAAATAGAAGAAAGAACAATCTCAGAGGAATTCCCTCATACACACACACGAGAGAGAATTCCTCTGGGATTGTTCTTTCTTCTGTTTTTTTCTGCTTTTTGTGCGACTTGTACTTTGTCTTTCAACACAAGTTTGGTCGAAAAAACATGAGCAATGGCGTATGTCCACAAACCAATAAATTCTAATTGTAAACCTACATTGCATCATACATTTAAAAATCTCACGATTAAGATCATTTGAAGGGGTGATATAGCTGTATATTTGGATACCAACTACAATACTTTTTCTTAATTATTAAGTACTGGGCCACAAAAATTTCTCTCACCATGAGATAATGAACAAAGCTCTGCACTAACCGAAACCTGTCACTGTCATTCATTTATTTCAGGAATAGTAAGGGCAGTCATATTAGTCATTTGTGGGATGATGATATGTTATTAATATGTACTTTACTATTAACACAAATTTCACCCTACGTCTTGCATTTTCTCTCTTATTGTTCCTTACACATTTTCGAAAATTTAAGTTAGAATATATTTAATACGCACGGTAGTGCATTATATTACAAGTATCGTAAGAAAAAAAAATTGTCCAGCTAACTATTTCTAGGAAAACTGAATATGTATTTACATGACCGTGTGCAAGTATTTAAGTTTTTAAACACGTCTGCTTGTGTTTAAATAAAATTTCTTTACGTAATAAACAATATACAGTTTTGTGAACGTATCATTGTTATTTTCATCAAGTTAACTTTAACACAATTAGTAAAATTGTATTCATACGTTAAACCACTTCAGGATATACATTTTATTTTATTATATTTAAAAGACGTATTTCCGGTGCTCACAGGAAGGCAATTTAACTCCGCTGAAAAAAAAAGTACACACACTGAGAAAAAAAATTTGTTGATGCAAACAAAATTTGTTTGAATCAACCAAATCATTTGTTTACAGAGGGGCAACGAAATATTTGTTTGCTTGTACCAAATTATTTCGTTTCCTCGATTTGTTTGAGGCAAATAGCTGAATTTTGTTAGCAGTACCAAATATTTAGTTGGTCATAAAAATATTTCGTTGGACATATTAAATGCGCATACAATATTTTAAGAACTAAAAATATTATATTTTAGAAACTTGGAAAATTTCAAAAATTTTAAAAGTAAAAAAAAAAAAGTGTGCCTGCGCCGGGATTTGATCTATTATCCCTTCACGTATCACCTGCAATGCGTGACCTAACCAACTTTTTTTTTTTTTTTTTAATGTTTGGTCCAATGGCAAGGCTTACGCCTCGCCACTGCACCAAACATTCCCCCCCCTTTAAGTTAGTTAATTAAGCCATTCCCCAGTAGCTTGGTATAGTGTAGTTGTCGTTGTAATTGTAAGTTGTCTTCTGGCACACAGACAAGACGAACACAAACACCCAGTCCTGAACCCGAGGAGGTGGTTGTAAATGTCACCTCCCCGGCCGGGAATCGAACCCGGGACCCTTGCCTCAGCAGCCAGGAGCGCTAACCACTGAGCCAAGTGGCCGGATGCTGAGCTACGAATGCTTCCAAGGGAAGGAGAGTGTTATTTGTATAAGAATAGTTACGTCGTGCACCGCAGGGCCGCAGCACAAACAATGAGTCTTGGAACTGCAGTGTTTTTCAAGTTTATAGCATTTTCTTTTGTGATCAATCGAATTAACCACTTTAAAATTGTTATAGCTAACTTTTAGATTCTAGAATTATGCTGATTAACAGTTTAGACGTCCAATTTGTGACACAAACTTATATTTTGAATGTTGAGGTATACAGTGTTCGCCATCTTATCGCTTACGCACGCCAGCCTCCCATCATCCGCAAGTCAACCAAATGTATTTAGTTTCGCCAACAAAATCATTTAGTCCATCGAAAAAAAATTGTTGGTACAAAGCACTTCACTTATAACTAACAATATTATTTTGTTGGCAAGTTGTAACGAGTTGTTTGTTTACACAAAATATTTATTCGACGTCCTGTAGTAACCAAATATACGTCTGGCACAAACAAATTGCGTTTAAATGAATAATTAGGTCGAGGGAAATAAATAATTTTGTTTGAAGGACACCAAGCTTGGTATTACCAACAAAATATTGTTTAGCTGAAGCAAACATCACCCAAACAAATATATTTAGTATAATGAAACAATTCTTTCTCTCAGTGATATTGGATCAGATATAAAGCGAAGTTTTCTTCTTTCATTTTTGTTCGCTTTTCCAGAACTCTCCAAACATAAATTATGTTCGTACTATCATATGCGCGCGTGTAAGTTGCAGAGCTCCCGCACAGTGCATGCCGGGAAGATACGACCTTGCATACATGCTATGACCTCGTGAAGCTTAGCACTATTACTTATCACGTGTAAGGTGCACTGACATTCGCGCATACGCAAGCTCTCAAACAACAACAACACTATTAACGAGAGAGCACTTGAAAGGTATGTGCCTTCCTTTTTAAAACGTAGTTTGTCACGTTAAAGTTATAATTTAATTGCAAATTTGGAAATGAGTTTAACAACTCATTTACGAAAAATTCTCGCCTATCGCATGAACGATGACGTAGAGTAACACGCATGGTCTGTTTTACGCGAAACTGTTACTCATTGACAATACCTTCATGTAATAAAAAAAATTTAAAAATTGCTTGTATTCTTATAACCACCCCATACATTTTGGAAAATAATACTAGGGCTACACGAAAAGGACAAAAAAAGGATTTTTCACATAGTTGTTCATAAAATAACAAGAACAGCGTTTATTAAACAGAAACAGATACGCATTTGTTATAATTTATATCATATGTTCCCCAAGTTAAATGATAACTATTTAGCCCCATAAAAACATACGAAATCATTGAAAATCATTTTAGGGCTCTGCACATAAAGTCGATATTATTGTCAACTCGAGAACATGCTTTGTCTTTGTGGCTACACAATTTTTTATTAGCTCCAGCGATTAAAAATCGTGACTCGAGGAATTTTCTATAAATTTCAGTTTTATGAAAAAATCGTCATCAAACTATGCTTTATTACGTAGAAAACTGTACAAAGAGCAACTGAGTCGTTCATAACTGTCCGCACACAGTTACTTAAAATGTCATTAAGATTTTGCTGCCGACCAATAATTTTAATTACGGAGTCAACGCTGTGACATAAATAAGCCTAACTTAAAGTGCTCTCATCAGTTGTGGAAAAACTACTTCAATTGAAAACTTAGGCCAATGTTACAGATAGTACATCATTAAAAGTTGCGCCAAAATACCTCTGAAAACATTACAATTTCTTGCAACAGGTATGTTTGGCGTAAGACACAACGTAGCTGTCTGAAGACCAATAACAAGCATAAAAATACTATAATAGCGGGATTCTTATTGGTTCAGTCAAATAGGCTAACAGCTCCACATACAAGCGAAAGCCAGTAATTTTCTGGTAAGCCGAACATTCGTTGAAACCCAGCAAACGGTCAAGTTTTCCCGTGATAAATAATAATATCTATATATAGTGTATTCTGTGCCACACGACTTAGCAGAAATAATGATATGTTAACTCTCCCTAAAAATAATGGCAGTTTCTGCTTGCTGCATTTGACGAAATATACCGTGTTGAAGTAACCTAGTCATCCTCTATTTATCAACCGTGTTCAGTGACAATGGTTTAAGGGCGCGGTTCACCTCAATGTTCAACATTTGTTTTATTTTTAAATTTGTACCAGATATTTTTTTCTTATTTTAGACATAAAATGTGACTAAATTTGGTTGGCTCTCATGAAATTTTTTTATCTCTCATAGTTTTCGCGTAATGACTTGTAAAAAAAATATTGCATTTTTTAAATTTTTATTTTCAGTTTCAGCATTTTTTAAAAATTCAAATAATTTTTATTCTTTAATTTTATGAGCATGTCATTGTAGCCTGTAATGTCTTTATCCACTGTGATTTTTTTTAGTTTGGTATATCAGTTCGTTTTAGTGTAGTTAAAACGGAAACACGCAAAATATGACTTTAACAAGTCATTACGCGAAAACTATGAGAGATAAAAAAATTTCATGAGAGCCAAATTTAGTCAAATTTTATGTCGAAAATAAGAAAAAAAGTATCTGGTACAAATAACTAATAAAATAATGGTGATGAAAATTGAGGTAGACCGCGCCCCTTTGACAAGTGGACGGTCTCCATAGTTTTTAATAAACTCATACGCAAAGTTGGGCGAGACATGACACTAAAATACTGTATGCTTGTAACTGCTGAGTCCTGGGTGTTCAGACGAACTCAACCTAGTTTCTTAGTTTGTGCAGTATTGCTGGAGCTGGAGTAACAACTTAAGGGCGTTCACGCGGCAAACATTTATAGTTGTATATTTGCTAGGCATAGTGTTAGTTTTATAGACGTTACTTGTGACTACATTTTCCACTTGTAGACATTTTTTAGCTCTCATAGTTTTCCCATAGCGGCATGTCAAAGTCAGAATTTGCAAGTTACAGGAACGTAGGTATAACATAAACCAAGTGACTTACTCGAATTAAATAATTTACACTGAAATGAGATATAATGAGCACTATGCTAAAAAAATTTAAAAACACAGAATGGAATTTCTTTGTACTTTTTAAATAAATCCGAAAATGACGAAAATTTACCTAATTTAGGGCAATTTTTATAAAAGACAAAATAATTTTGTTGTATGTGTTTTTTTTTTTCACTTACAGTAGCCGTATGAATAGAAATAGTTAATTTAAAAGCACCAATCAATATTGTCACTCAAAGCCTCACTATAGTCTGATACAAAAATTTGTCTGATATAAACGTTACTGTAAAAATAGATCGCAGGCTTTCGCGGCCGTTGTCTGCATTTTCTTGGCTTGTGGGTGTGAGCCGCGTCTGAAGATTGTCTTGCGACGTTTCGGCAGTCGTTGCATCTGCCATCATCAGGTAGTCGGAGTCGGAGACCAACAACAGTTGGTCTCCGACTCCGACTACCTGATGATGGCAGCTGCAACAACTGCCGAAACGTCGCAAGACAATCTTCAGACGCGGCTCACGCCCACAAGCCAAGAAAATGTTACTGTAAAAATTGATTGATGGTTTGTTCTTGTGCTATTACTTCTGTTTAACGACAGTCACACGGTAGCCTGAAAAGAATATGACCTCGCCATTAATATTTTTAAAAAATCTAAATTTCGTGTTTTTTGTACGCAACTTCCTGATATTGTTGTAGTTCACGACAAACCCACAGTTACTTGTATTCACTATGAATTTTTTTTAGATTGTTCAATGAGTTGGGTATAGTGTCGTCCATAGAAGTAAAATGCAAATTTTGGCTTTGACGGGCCAATACGCAAAAACTATGCGAGATAAAAAAAATTTTACAAAAGCGAAATTTAGTCACTTTTTGTATCTAAAGCCACGGAAAAGATATCTGGTACAAATATAAAATTAAAATACTTGGCAATGAAAATTACTGTAGACCGCGCTCTTAAAGCTCAACCATTTCCAGACAGAATGAGCTTAATAACTCAAATATCATCACAGGTGAACAAGAATGAACATATCATCACGTAGTAATCATCCGAAATATTTTATGTCATGGTTGGAATGTTGAAATGGTCTATGACTCCGCTGTGGGAAGGACGCTCGGCGTTGTGCCGGGTTCGCTGACTACTTGTAGGAAGTGGCCTGATTTCCGCGGGTCAGTCACCTCTCCTAGCAAGAGAAACAGTTTTTCGCCTTGTAACTAGGGTTGTTAGTTGTGAAATTCAGTGCCCGGGTGTTGGCCACACCGGGGATACTGGCCAGAACTTTGCTAACTAAGTAGGAGGGTTAGCGGCGAGGGTGTTGTCTGACGCCATGTCTGCTGTCACGCTGGACCTGATTTTCGGGCTGGGAGGTTTTCAGGAACCTTGACAAAAGAAAATACTTATAGACGGGTCGTGAGAAGTTAGTCTTGAGAGGGCAACCACTCTCCCAAGGGCTAGGATGTAGGTATTGTGCTTGATTAGTCAGAAATTAGTGAAAAGTGTTGGTATCTACAGAGAGCCTGATTACAAGAGTTTTGAAGGAACAGGGGCATTTCTTGCCATGACTATAGAGGACCATTTCCGGGAATCTTAGTATTCCACCTGTAGCTGCCTAAGTAATAAGTCGATGGTAAGTCGGTAGTTTCTTGCTTAAAAGGGCAGACGTAAAGTTAAATTTAAGTTAAATTAGTCACGTTTAAGTCCACTAGAGAGAGAAAGTTATTGGCTCATTGTAGATGTGTGACTCATTCTGAACATCCACACACATTAATTCATGTATTCATAATTAGAAATTCGAATATTAATGTAGTTAGGTTTTAATATTTTTGTAAAGAAGACGTATACGTGTTTTTCTGCTCATCAGATCATATTCAGTTGAACAAAAGCTCAACGAAGTTATAATTCATAACTTAGAGTTTCGAAGATTAATGGAATAATGTTTTAAACTTTCTGTTTTTTGTAACTGAGGATTAGTTCAACTGTTTTTTTATAAAACGTCGAGTTTCAGAAAATTTTCAATTCAATTTAAACAATTGTTAATTTATAATTTTTGAGACTCTGATATGTGTAGATCAGTTTTCTTAGACTGTAATATTCCTTCTAGTTGTTCAATTTTCTGTATATTATCTGCAGTATTTTTTATATTTTTTTTAAATAATACTTTTTAATGAAGTCGCAGGTGTTTAAATTAATTTCCAGTCTTTCAAGTCTTAATTTCCACGAAAACGTAAGGATGCATTACTGAGTCCGTCACCTTTGCGACCCTTACAGTAGCTCTCACATTTATGCTAGAAGCGAGTCCCGTGATATTTTGTTTTGCCCCTGAAGTTATGCAACTGTGGGTTAAGTCAATCTTGCTGTACTCCAGAGCTAGGGTCCTCAAATGTCGTCGTGACAAATATATGACTCTAGGCATGACGAACAGCACAGGTGAATGAGGAATCACTACCAGCCAGCACCGCCATATTACTGGAACAAATAATGAGGAATTGAGCAGAAATCATCCAAGGTATTAACATTTTCTTAAGAAATTTACGAAATTTTATTTTGTTAACAAACGAGTGAAAGCAGGTCTGGAAGATACAAGAGTCGACATTCTTGGGACTGTTAAAATTATGCCACACTGCAGTTAAAATAACTACGCTAGCGCTAGTTAAGCAGAGTTTTATTTATCTTACACAACAACTGCAGCCTGTATTTACAATAATTTCATACATTTACCTACCTAGAACGATTTTTAATAACGACGATGATGGTATGAGGAAAGTATGCACTTTCGTTATCCAATGAAAGTTCTGAGCGACGAAAGATACAGAAAGAGAAAGCGCGAGAGAAACAAACTGAAGTTATTATTTACTAAAGTCTAACTTGGCTTGGACAGATTAAAAAGTTTGAAGTAGTATTTTATCAAAAGGGAACAGAGATATGCCGCTGCTAGAATTACTCTTTTAGTAGTTGAAAGACGCAGTCAGAAAAAAGGTTTGGCAATTATCAACGTATTCGAATGTTATCTCTTTAGAGCCCGACAATGGCTGTCCTTCGGTAAGGAGTGCCACAAATATTCACTGCCAAAGTTAACATATCTGCAAGTTCAAATGTGAATGGTCTTGTTGTTGAAAGAATTCACAACAATTGTGAGAATGTACTTAAGGTACTCTTTGAATTCAAAAGGTATTTCGATCTCAACTTTGGTGAATAAAAAATTGGCACAGGGTCTAAAATTACGGAGAGTGTTATTTATTGTACCTGACAATCTGTATGCTGTTTGAATGTACGTATGTGAAAGAATTTCTCCTTTCTCATTTCTCGGTTGCTGTAAGTACATAAATGATCAATGACGCAGTGAAATATTTTGTTTACAAACTGACACACAGAATACAAGTTTCTTCCCATAGCTGCAACTACACATGCTCACGCAATTCGCAATTAATGCATTTTGATTACCAGTTTGCGTATTTATTTGTAATCATAATTGGGATCGGCAGTACCCCATGCTTTTTTCGGTTGAACTATACCCTCCTGTTGCATTCAGTTGTGTCATTCGAAACTGTGGCTTTGTCATGAACTGCAGAAGTATCATGAAGTTTCGTACAACAAACACGAAATTTAGATTTTTTAAAAATATTAATGGCGAGGTCATATTCATTTCAGGCTGCCGTGTGCCTGTCGTTAAACAGAAATAATAGCACAAGAACAAACCATCAATCAATTTTTACAATAACGTTTATTTCAGACAAATTTTTGTATCAGAATATAGTGAGGCTTTGAGTGGCAATATTGATTGGTGCTTTTAAATAAACTATTTCTGTTTCTACTGCTACTGTAAGTGAAAACGACCACGTGTTCCCGTCTTCGGGCAGGGTCACATTGTGTATGATAAGACCAGGGTGAAGGTTGAGCAGGCTGCTTGACTAGCGAGACATGCCTGTCGCCTGGCCGGCCCGATGATTGTACGAGGTGAGGTGAGATGAGCAGCAACGAGAAAGTGCTGCTAGCTGGAGGAGACGGGAGTTCCCCGAGACATTCCGCCGGCCAACGGTTCTCCACGTTTCTCATATGAGAGAAATCCTGGCCCAGAGTCACCATGGATCAAACCCGGGTCGCTTAGATTGGAGGCGATCAGTCTATCCCTTAGACACCGCGGTGCCTCTACATACATTACTAATACTACAATTACTACTACAATTACTAGTACTATTACTACTGCTATTACCACTACTATTACTACTGCTACTACAATTACTAATACTATTAATACTTATATTATCAACTACTATCGCCAATACTATTACTATTAATAATACTACTATTACTGCTACTATTACTGCTATTACCAAGAAAGACGAAACCCAAAAATCTAGACTAGCCGAACATGCATGGGAAAATAGCCACAAAATTCGCGAAGACTGTAAACAGCTTACACAGGAAACTGACAAAATTAAAAGAAAAATCAAAGAATCAGCCTTGATCATTAGCAACAGTAATATTTTCAGTCGACAGTGTATCGAATTAAAAAAAAAAAAAAAAAAAAATGTGGATCCTATTGTTTAAGAGAGAAACGAATTTACAGCACAAAACAAAAACACACATTGTTTCGTCTCATCGTTGTGTTGCATGATAACGTGCTTTTTTAAATTATTATTTTTTAATTATTTACATTGGTTATCTGTTTGTTCCTTGTTTTATTTGACCCGATTCCATTTTTTGGAATTCATGTTGTGTATGTATCCCGTTGACTAAAGCATACTCTGCTAATTTATGGTATTCTATTATGTGTTTAGTTTTCTTTGACAGTCATTCATTTTGCAATGGAGTATGTTCAAGCAACTAAATCTAGTCATACACTCCCATTGCACAGTTCTTTCAAAGATCATATAATGTCTTCAACGAGAAAACATTTTCTCTAAAACAGCTGTCAGAATACCTGTGATACACCTTTGATATAATTTTATTATCAAAAAAGTTATTTCAACAACATTATAAAAAACGTCCAGGAATGTTTAGGAAATAATTGACCTACACGAAGTATGGTACAGTTACCATACTTCCGCCTTGTAAATATGCAAACTTTTACTGTTGTTATAATACATGGCAAGTCTGGTAACAGTAGTATATATATGACTGTTTTATAAAAAGTTTGGCGCGCTACCTATGGATGTCTGGGAAACAGTTTTACCATACCTACTTTCTTATCGCTCTTATACGCACGTGTGTCAAATTTACAAAGTATATTTTAGAATGAAGTACTAAAACAAATCTATTAACTGGAATGAAATTTATGGATTTTCGAAATACTAATAATTATTCGTCAGTTGCCTACATTTTTAGTCAGTTATCACTCATACGCTAGATTAATATTTGCGTTCAAAAATGTTAAGCTGACCTTACAAAATATAAGAAAATAAAAAAGAGAGAATTGCAAACAAATGTGTAACTTTAATAAATCTTACAGTTCGTATTCAACTAATACCAGCCTCCTTTCTCTATTTTAATAATGATCCTAGACCTTTGAAAAATTAAAGGATAATGAATAACACCCAGAACAATTTCATTAAAAAATGGCGTGACATATCAGTTATATCGCAACAAAATATTTTAATTATGTATGTAAATATTATTTTATAATTATTTGATAAATTTTTAACAGTTAGAGCGGACACCTTAGCAACAAAATTATAAACTTATAAGTCATTTTAAAACACTGACGTTGCAGAAAACCAAAAGCAGAGCAAGAAAACAAACACGGAAAAAAAGCTGAGAGTACCTGTAGTATCCTCTTGTGTATATAAAAAAACCCTTACAATATTTATCTATGATTTTCTACAATAAAATTGAAAAACCAAGTTTCAGAACGAATAAATAAACGCAATGGCTACGCAAAAACATCATTAAGGAGGCGACGACAAAAATAAACATGACGATAATGTCATTAAATTACCCAGTACGCATCCTTAGATGATCTTCTTTTGACGTTTTGGGATATATTATCTTGTTCCATCTTCATATGTGTAAGAGAGAAAATAACAGTACAATATTAAGAATTACAATATTCTGAACTGACACTTGCAATCGATCATTATTTTAACGACTCATTACCAAGATTCGGTTACTCACAAATAAAGTATTGAATTGTAGTAAGTTTCTTTTCCTATATATATATATATATATATGTGTGTGTGTAGTTATATAGGTATGTCTACGAGATCGATAAAATCCGACTCCATTTGACTGGATTTATTTGCTTGGACCACGATCGTAGAAGAACAGGTCTGGACACTCGCCTGGAAACTTGACTTCCTTGTTGTTTGGCTGCAGTTCACCAAGTTACCGAGAATGCTATACATTTTTGGCGATGTAATCCGGGCGGTCGAGCTCAAACTCCGCCCACTTCTCTCCCACTAAGATAAACAATTTATCAAAACGTATTTTTTTTTTATCAATTTATGAAATACTTCCTTCGTTCACAATTTTAAATCATGGCTCCAGAAATCTTTATTTACTTTATAATGTTAACAATTGAAAAAAAGTGGGCGGAGTTTGAGTCCGACCGCCTTGATTACAGCGCCTAAAAGTACGACATTCTCGGTAACTTGACGAACTACAGCCAAACAACAAGGGGGTCAAGCAAAATACATTGTTAGATAGGCGAGTGTCCAGACCTGTTCTTCTACGACCGCGGCTTGGACATACTCCATTGCGATATAAGTGACTTCGCAATGGAGTATGTCCAAGCAAATAAATCCAGTCATGCACTCCCATTGCATAGTTCTTTCCAAGATCATACCGACTCTATGTCCGATCACAATGAAACTTGGCACATGCTTGAAGCTACTTTTAAACTTTTTACTCTAACCACTAACTCACCAACTCGCTACTAGTGAAGAATTTATTACAAAATAAGTTGCCCATTGAGGGCACAGTCTACAACAATTTTCATCACCATGTTTTTATTTTTTATTTGCACCAGGTATTTTTTTTCTTATTTTAGACTCAAGGTGTGACTAAATTTTGCTCTCATAATTTTTATCTCGCATAGTTTTTTGCGTAAGGGCTCATAAAAAGTAGAATATTACATTTAACCGTTTTAAGGACGACACTAAAACCAGCTGACATATCAAACTGAAAAAATTCGCACTGGATAAAGATGTCGCAGGCCACAGTTTGTTGTGCATAAAAACAAAGAATGACTTTTTTTTCTATAAAAATAAATGTCCTGCAACTTAAAATAAAAAAAAAACATGTAACAATTGTCTAAAAATACGAACATATTTTATTTTGTGGTTTGACATAGGTGAATTTGTAGCCTACAACATCGTTATTCACTGAGAATTTTTTTCCAGGTTGTTAAGTGAGTCGGTTTTAGTGTCGTCATTAAAACGGTTACACGCAAATTTTGACTTTAACAAAAAAAAAAAAATAGATAAAAAAATTATAAGAACAAACATTTTCTTACATTTTGTGTACAAATTAAGAAAAAAATAATATCTGGCACAAATATTGGTGGCTAAAATTGCTGTAGACCGTACCATTAATGTGTATTTTTGTTCGCTGATGGTGAAGCGGACGGGACCTTTTAGCTGCGTGTTTACTGTGCGACTGGGCAGTGTTTGGCACTCAGTTCTGGTTGCCGAGACTCAGGCGTGACACCGACACCGCACTAATAGCTCCCCATCAACACCTCGCCACCAAACATTGTTCGAGTCACGTGCTCGCCTGTCGAGTCGTGTCGTGCCACCTTGCTACAGGACGTGGCCGACAGGAACAAGAGCGTGGATACCTACTGAAGGCCTCACGTCCACGCACGTGAGTGACGGATGGACGTCGGTGTGCGATTAGAACTGATCGTCAGCAAAGAATTAAAATAGGCATATCTAAATTTAAACTTATTGCCGTTTAACTGTCAGAAATCTCTGATGACAGGAGTCCCGAATTTGTCGCGAAAATATTTTCTACCATTTTGTTTCAGTGGCTTCCGTGCTCATCGGCAGCTCTGATTCATGCTAATTGGCAGCGTATCTTTGTTCAGACACGTCTGTTATTTGAATTAAGGTTAATTCTACTACAGGGTAGAAAGATCAATGTTATAAGTTTGGCACACGGAAAATTTCTGCCACTTTAGCGCTAGTATCGCTAGTGCACCAAACTGACCAATCGCAGAGCTTTCCTGAATTTTAAGTTACATTAAGTTGATAATTTAAAATGCGAAATCGGTTCCTTTTCACTTTAAAATTAACTTACTAATATAATTTTAGAGTTTATATAAATTAAATTTTACTATGATTTCTTATTTTTCTGGTCTCTTAGCGATTGAAGCGAAACTAGGGGCAGAAATTTTCCCTGTGCCAAGCTCTCCCATAAGGAAACGTATTTTCTTTCTAACCTGTAGTAAAATTAACTTAATTTGAATGCAGCAATCAAAATAAGGATACTGTGAAATGATACGACAGAAGAATCTCAAGACAAACGAGAGTTAAAACATCCTATCACTGACCATGAAGCAGAGCTGCAGGTGTGCCAACTAGGCATTGAAACCAGATGGTACAGATATATTTCCACCACAAAAACCTTGGCTCTTCAGATAACACTTTCGTCCACTAAAAATTAAAAATTGGTTAAAATTTGCATAGTGCAAAAATTAATCCATTAAGACTTTTTTGTACGGGGTAATTAACACCTGTTTGTTTATGAGCTGTCATTTGATCCTTTTGGTGAGTTAGATTTTAGTATTGTTGATTTAAAATTTAGAGTTTGACGTTATGCAATAACCACAGCTTTTCTAAATGTTTTAAATAGCCTAACATGCCATCACAGACTATGTTTATGAGCTGAACAGTATTATATTAAGAACAAGAAGTCACAAGTAGGCCTATAACAAATGAACTGGATTTAGTCTTTGTTGCTGCTGGTTTACCCAAAAGCTTAGATGACAAACATTCAACGTAAACTATGTGTGTACAATGGATCTAACAGTATCTAGAATATACATACAGTATTCAGGCCTATGTGTTTATGTCGTGCTATTTTCCAAAATGGCACTACTCTCGTGATTCATATACTAATTTGAAGTTTTGATGAGATCTTTGAACGATTCTTGTAATGGGTTCGTATTATGAACATAAAAGTGTTTTTAGACATACGTCATTGCCCTATTGCAGAAAATCTCACGATAGAACACACAAAAAAAAAAAAAAAGGAAGGAAAAAATATATATGTGTGTGTGTGAGTTTCAGTAACATGTGTCCGTCATTCGAAGGATAGCATTAAATTAATGAAAGACTATAAACATTATTTTTCCTATCACGAGAACAATTTGTTTTACGAGTCACTTTGATTGAAATACTGGTTGCTCTTGTTGCAATTTATCATGAAAGTCGGCGCAGAGTGACAGCGTAATTTATTACGTGGTAGATAAATGATATTGAACAGATTTATTATGACAGGTATGGTGCCTTATTGTTAAAGATTTTGGCACTGATTACCTAGGGGACCTGTTTTCAACGAGAGCATTTCGTAATGTGTCACTGAAACGATATTGGGTGTTTGCCTCCCTCGTAGACTGCATGAATGTGTGTTGTAAATGTGTTGTTTGCACATACAATCAGCGGCGTGAAAAACCAGATGAACTGCTTTTAAAGTACGACGAATACATTAAGAAGTATGAAATTTCACAATTCCTCTAGGAGATGCAAACTACTACTAATGGGAGTGCCATTAGGAATCCTGCAGGTATGTTTTTCGTTTGATGTTTGCTCCAAGAACCTTTTCATGTGAGTGATTACAATAATTTAGTTTCATTATTGAGTCATACATTTGTTGCTTATTTTATTAAGACTTAAAAATTAGTTTGAATAATTTTAATTATTTAACATTAGTCGTTGGAACATGTCAGAGTGAACTGTATCAATAGTGGTGTTACTTGGGTAATGTTTTTTTTGTGTTATCAGCTTTGTCAAGATAATGTAGGATATTTTGACGTGTATGTTGGGCCATAGCCCCACTGACAAGTTGTCTGTTTACGTTACACTGAACGTAAAGAAACCATCGTTGTGTTTTCGATACTTTTGCTGAACATTATTTTTTAAGCAGCCATCACCATTACCTCTTTACAAATATTCGTGCATTGGTGTTTTCACATCAGTTGCGTTCCTAACCTGGAGACGGGAATATATATTAATTCTCGAAATGAAGAGTTTTTCGTCGGCAGAAAACTGTGTTGTCTTAAAGTTATTTGGGTGTTCTCCGTTGATGAATTTTTTTTTTTTCGTTTGTTGGAATTCGTGTTGTCTCCAAATTATGTGTATGTTGGCCATTGCTATAACCTGTAAAATTGTATTTATATTTCGTATTGGGTGTTGTTTTCATGTTTTTTGTTGGTCTGTTGTAAAAAATTAGTGTAATGTTAATATTGTGTTCGTATCTCGTCGTTGCAATTTATGTCAGTTCCTCTGGGAGTCTATGTTCGTGGTTGGTTAGATCATCATTGTCCACAAACCCATTGCCGACATCTAGAGAGCGCTGCTAGGTGCATGCGGGGCTTGGAAGGACACTGTGGACTCCGGGGCCGTTGTTGTTATTCCGATCGAAACAGATATAGTGGTAAATCAACCATCTCACTCTCAGGGTTTCCTCTCTTGCTATCTCTCCCCAAAATAGGCCTGACAATACGTTTGTAAAGATATCGATTTATTGATGGTTGGAATAAATTAGTGTCTGGTTTGCTGAGATTGCCTACCATTCTCAACTTGCAACCCGACCCTTATTGTGTGACAGAATTAAAGATATATTCATTCGAGTTCAAGTTTAGTAAATCCCAGTAGAAGCAATAAAACTGAATCCACAACACCAAAGATTCTGAGAACTTCTTCCGATGTGGAATAGAAAACTGAACATGGTTCCAACAACCGAGGAAATGTAAGGAAGTACAGTTCCAAAGAAGGAGGATCACACGAATACTGCCGATACATATGAAAAGGCATTGAGAAAATTACGTTAGCAGATGAATAAACCGATTACCAAAGGCTAACAATATTACTATACGTATTTACATTCACAGCGTAAAAAGAAACAACGGCCGTAAGTAGGAAGTTGTAAGCAAATATCACAAACAATAATTATGGCGGTGAGAAGCAGGTGACAACAGGAAAAATCACGCAGTGACTCTTCGAAACAGAAGACATGAGTCAAACGTTCGAGCTACCGGACGATAGCAGAGCATAAGTAGAAAATGCTGACGCAAGTAAAGGAGGAGGTGCCAGAAGTAAGTTACAATTTCTCCGTATCGTGACGTCACAGCGAGCTTGTCAAGCGAAACACGAAAGGGGAAGTACTCGGGCGATGATTTCAAGAGATAATGCACGACGCCCGGTCGTCCTGAAATAGTTGCATAGGTCGGGACATCCTACCTCGACTGGATATCACATCTTATCGCCTACCAAGTCAGCAACCCTACATTCAGGTCATTCTCAAAGTCATTCTTACGAAGAGTAAATAAAACCGTAGCCAAATATCACTGCCTGGGCAAGTGGCATCCTTAGCGCCATGATCTTTCAGTAATTTCAAACAATTGAAAATAACTCGAATATTTTTTAACTAAATGCACTGAAAAATTTTGAGACCGTGTACAGTCATACGGTACTCAATTTTGTCAGAGCGTTTTTTATAGTTATGAACCGTTTGCTAAGAAAAAATTCTTTTGTTTCATTTTGGCTTATTTTGAAAACAAAATATGTGACATTTCGGAGGCAAAAATCTAAAAATCCATTTGGTGTACTCCAACAGGAAAATTCAGGTACAAACAATGATATGTAAGTATTTAAATTGTAAGAATGAATAATATATATATTTATAAATTTACGTTGAAATATTTTACGAAACCATTGAAAAAATAAAGAGCGTGGCCTTAAGGGCGTGGTTCACCTCAGCATTGGTCTTTTTTATTTTTATATTTGTACCAGAAATTTTTTCTTATTTTAGACGTAAAATGTGACTAAATCTTCTTCTTAGGAAATTTATGTATCTCTAATCGTTTTTGCGTAATGAGTCGTTAAGGGCGCGGTCTACCGCAATTTTCATTATAATTTTTTTTATTTTTTATTTGTATCAGATATTTTTTTTTCTTATTTTAAACACAAAATGTGACTAAATTTGGCTCTTATGAAATTTTTTTATCTCTCATTGTTTTCGGGTAATGGCTTGTTAAAGTCATATTTTGCATGTTTCCGTTTTAACGACTACACTAAAACCAACTTATATACCAAACTCAAAAAAATCACAGTGGATAAAGACATAGCAGGCTACAATGGCATGCTTATAAAATTAAAGAATAAAAATTCTTTGTACATTAAAAATAAATTATTGAATTTTTAAAATTTTTATTTTCAGATTCAGTATTTTTTTAAAATTCAAATTATTTTTATTCTTTAATTTTATGAGCAGGTCATTGTAGCTTGCAATGTATTTATCCACTGTGATTTTTTTTAGTTTGGTTTTAGTGTAGTGGTTAAAACGGAAACACGCAAAATATGACTTTAACAAGGCATTACGTGAAAACTATGAGAAATAAAAAAACTTCATTAGAGCCACATTTAGTCACATTTTATGTCTAAAATAAGTAAAAAAAATATCTGGTACAAATAAAAAATAAAAAAATGGTGATGAAAATTGCGGAAGACCGCGCCCTTAACCTCATAATTTGCACTTTACGGTTTTATGTACGCTACTAAAACCAACTGACATACCAAACCGAAAAAAATCAACAGTGTAAAATAATGTTGTAGGCTATGATTTGACATATATAAAAACAAAATGTAAAATATTTTTGTATTTAATACAAAATACTGAATTTCGAAATGAAAATTTAAAAATTTCAACATTTTTTTTTGAAAAAAAAAAAAAAAAAAAAAAAAAAAAATATATATATATATATATATATATTATACGTGTCGCATCACAGTTTTCAACTAGCCAGCAGCATTTTCCGGCACGATTCCCATATGCGAAAATTCGGGGACCAACCTCGCCGGGAAGTCAACCTGAATCGCCTTGGTGGGAGGCGAACGGTCTGACCACAACCGGCATCGAAGCACGGCTTTTGTTCAGGGATGAAAGATTGTGCAGGAATTTTAGAACGTGATGCTAGCTCTCCAAGCATCGTGATTATCGACTGTGTTCATAAATTACGAGACGTTATGAGTGTGCAGTCCTGAAACACCAAGGATTATAGTTTCTACGAAAGTTTCACTATGGCATTGACTGATGAAACAAAATATGTCTGGAAAAATCCTTTAACGGAGACTGAAGTACGCTTACAATCTGTTCTTTCTCGCGACACTTTGCGGCATAAGACCAATTCCAAGAAAAAAAAAACGAGTCAAGCCCAGACCAAGAAACAAAATCCTTTTTTCTGGACAAATATCAACCTGTCTTGATCCTACGTTTATTCTCAGACTTCAGTAATTGCCGGCGATTATGAAACCTCTGTTTTAATCATTAAGTTAATGCAGTAAACATTAAATTGATGCAAGTGACATTACTCTGGTTTAGTAAACGTTAAAATTATGCACTTAATATTAACTTAATGCAGTAAATATGAAATTGATGCGGTAATAATTTTTTTCCTCTCATTAACAGGATGCTCGGAGGTGCACTCAAAAATATATCCAGGGATGAATCTTTGGGAAATGTATTGTGATATTTATTTTACGTAAAAAAATAGTTAAGTTCAATTAGATAATGTGATATATACAAGTTTGCTCTGCTCCTCGGGCTGTGTTTTTGCCTGATCACGAAGACAGACAGTCTCAGAAACTTCGCATTTTGTTTTGTCGTATTGATACCACTGTGTTCGTCTGTTGTTTCTTTGTCTTATTGTCCACTGTTACTGAGATATTTGTTTTTGTTCGCTTTCCTTCAACGTTTCTGTGTTTCTGCTGTGTCGTCTACATCCAGTCTTTTGTCGTTCGTTTTGTTTTGTCTGCTTGCCGTGATTAATTTATTGTCTGTTGTCGGAATTACTTTCGCGGAATAATCTGAGTTATATTTATTCTCTTTCGTTCGTTTTATTGGTGCTTGGGTGCTCGTTTGAGTAATTGTCTTGTAAATATCTGACTGAATTCCTTGTGAGATTGTATATGTTTACCTTTGTTTGCTAGTTACAAACAAAGTCCATTTGTTTATTTACTTGTCTGATTGTTTCTGTGTATTATCTGGTTTTCTGTGGCACTCCGTTCACTGCAATGGTGTATGTTCAAAATATTTCTTTAGATTGAAATTTCCCTATGCTGCAATCCACTTTAACACGCCCCACCCCCCTCGCCATGCACAGTAAGTCATGAGACTTGCAGTACAGAAACCATGCGTTTTTGGGCTGTCCCTCTAGATGTCGAAGATTGTTACTCCAAAACAGTAACATGAATTTTTGCAGTTCACTGAAAAATAAATAAATAGCGTATGGGGAGGGTACCCGAGAGCAGGGTTTTATACCCCAAGTGAAAAATTTGGACTGGACGCCTGTAGTGTCTGCATATCCTGTGTGTTTTGAATACCACTGACAGAAGGAGATTACGCTCCTTCCAATCGTGGTGGCCGGTAATGAAAACCCACTCACCTTGCAACGGAAACATCACAGGTTAGCTGTGGGAAAACACCTTGCTGGAGGTGAGATTATACACCTCTACGAAACCGCTTCGTGGACGAGTTCAGTAAGGCGGACCAGACCACGACCCGAGGACTCACCCTGCAAGTCTACTCCCAAATAGGAGTTTGTTAAAATCTTCATATCCTGATGGATGTCATGAAACGAAGCCCTACAATGAAGAAGTGACGGAAATATATAGGCGGAGGAAACGGGAGACCCTGAGAAACTCGCCGGCCAGCGGTAATGTCCGCCACATTTCCCTCGTGTGAAAAATCCGGGGATCAAACCCGTATCGCCTTGGTGGAAGCCAAGTGATCTGACCACTCGGACACTGCGGCCCCTGCAATAGACTGTATTTTAATGCCAATAAACCAGGATTAATTCAATGTGAACCTTACTTCACCGAGTCTAACGACCTTGAAAGTAAGTTTACAGTTTCGTAATATCAGTTATGGAACTGAAGTAGCTGCTGTGCTTACGAAATGTCGCGACTTGACCGAAGCCTTGTTTGTTTTATTGCTCCTACACTTGACCGAGAAGTTTGAGAACGTTTTACAGGAAAACAGGAAACACTGTGACTGATATCGCAAGGTATTTCCTCACCTACACCTTGAAGGAAAAAAACACACAGGCTATGTGTTATCGGTAAACAAGAAAAAGGAGTTTTTAACTGTAATCTTAGGGCGTCTTACAAGGACACGAGGAAGCTAGAACTGACCTGGCTTGTTTATGATGTGTAAGGTCACCCAGCTCAAAGATACGTATGTATTTACAATACTGTGTCAGGCCTTCCTAGGAATGGCAAGGTACCTCAAAATTCACAGAAGCAATCGTACCCTGCAATTAATTAAATCAAGTATTTTACAACGGGCTGATTGGACTTTTTCTCAACAGTTGTAAGATAAGTGATATGTATGCGTTTATACATATAAACACACACACACACACACACACATATATATATATATATATATATATATATATATATATATATATATATATACACACACATATATTACTTATATAACAAACACACCTACACAAACACACAAACGCACACACATATGTGTATATATATCAGTTTTTGATAACAGGTGCTTTTCGCTATTAACTGCACTTTCAGTGTGAGATCAAAACAAATGCACCTTCTGTCCTGGATTTTGAAATTTTAATGTTTATAACTTTCTGTCAGTATTTTCAAAGTTGAGATCCTAGTGTTCGCTGATCAAATGATCAATAAATTCCATGAATGTTTATGTCTAACAGATGTTGATCATGATTACACATTTTTTAAAAATATTTCACATATTTCCTAAGTTTTGACAGGAAGAACATGCTGTGTGATATAGAATGCGCCGGTGCTACAAAATACGCAATGAAGGAAACATAATTTTTGAGTGTCAAGAAAAAATATAATTTCTTCGTAGTTTTAGGCCACGATCCTATATTTATACTTCTTACGGGATAATTACTTTTTATTTCAAATCGATAGTCCATATTGTTAAAAAAATAATTTTTACTATGCAGTATAAATTTTTCTTGATAAAAATTATATAGATTAGGCTAATTGGTTAATTACGGTAATTTTCGCAACTTACTAGTTTACAGAATCTACTATGTATTTTGTCTTGAAAAAATCAGTATGTTATTAACAACACTGTGCAATAGTTATTTGATATCTGGGATCGTTTATGACTAAGAAAAAAATATAAAAGCAGTATAAATGATGGATTACGGTCTTTAGAGTTAAGATTGATTATTGGGTTTGTCCGGGACATGGTCACTCAGAAACTATCTGTCATTCTCATCTAGTGGCCAATGCTGATGGAGTATATACCCATCCTAACAGTTTTCGCACCAGAAACACAACCAAGTTTTGTATTTGATCCTATGGTTTACAATGGCGTTTTCAGTTGCTCAAAGAGACTACACATAACGATTTTTTATTGACGTTGCTGCATTGTTCTGAAAAATCTGATTATATGTACATATTTATTGAGAGTTTGTAAAACAAATGCAGTTATATTCTGATGGCTCCAACAATGTCGCATTTACACAATACGAATTTAATTTCGATCTGATAGGTATATTTTGCCCAAATTATTAATACAGGGAAAAACATGTGAACTGGATACATTTTTATAAACCAATAAGTAATTTTATTTCTAATGCCTAGAATTTGCGTTGAGAGAACGCATTATTTCATTGAGTTTTTTTTTTCTAGTTTTTACGCTTGCGAATTTGGTAGTGACATTTTCAGTTGTAAATTTGATAGTTAAAATTATAACTAACGAGAGTCTGTTGTTCATTAAGTTCAACAATACTTTACTAACAGAGACATTGTTTGGTAAATTATAATACGTCTGAGACAATTCTTAACTACGGGCTTCACAATAAAAACGTTTGTTTTCAACAACAAAGTTTTTTGTTAATTTCAGTTTCATCTGGGGTGATACCTAGAAATAAGCGCTATTTAGTCTCATAATGCTTTTACAATTCTATGCTCAACTTGCAGGATATATAAACTGATTCCTAATAAAATACAAAATATAAAAAACACTTACACCTTATGTTTTTAATGATACTACAATTGTTTCAAATAAATAAAAATATATTTTTTTGCGGGTGTCTAAATGCATCACGTTACAATACAGAAATTTATTTCTTTAATCTTAAATTCATATTTTATGTACTTAAATGACCTCATAAAAAAGCAAGATATACTAGTTAACAACTTAACATTTTTACTATAAAATTATATTTACTTTATTATTATACGAACAGAAATCCGAATATCATAGTGTTATCATTTATGTACGTAAACAATACGATGTTTAAATTAAGTTTATCAGCTTAAAGTTTACGCGTCTGTTGGGAAAAAAATATTTGCTTTCTTCGGTGCTGCATTCACTGTTTCATATTATTTATCCATATGCTCCATTTTTGTAATTTATTATGCTGTTCTCAATAAATATCTAACTTTCGCTTGTTTTATTTGTACTGAGAAAATTTTTTATAAAAATAGGTTTAAGTCGCATTGTGAGTTTTCCGCAAAACTCAAACAAAGTTTAGCAACAGTATACGCTCAAGGGGAAAAAAAAGGTGTTCTGATTACCTCTTACTTCCACTGCAAGGCTTATTCAAACATCTTAACGTCCTAAAATATCTATGAACACAAACTCATAAATCTTTTCCAACATTTTTATTTCTGTTGTAATATTCTAACCTTCTCAATACAGATCGCCGTTTTTATTTGGAACCACCAAGTTCACACCAAACCATCTAACTCTTCATAAAGCCAAACTAAAAGTCCTAATTCACAGAAGTTCTTCTTACAAAAAGTAGTTTACTTACATAGCAAGCAAACTGTTGAATCACTGGCCGCCAGGAATATAACACTATCGAAAGAAACATAAGTCCAATGAAGAAGATTGTGTAATTTAGAAAGAATTATAAAGTTTTGAAAATTCTTAAAACAAGTAATTTTTTGAAAAGCGGGGTTTTAAGTCAGTGAATTTTTATGCTGCAGTGATGCTGTTACTAGGACATGACAACGTTGCACACATTTGTTATTTTTATCTTGGATAAATTATATTGGTATAATTTTATTACAATATTTTTTAATACGTAAAATATATATGTTACATATAAAGGAACACTTGTCATTAGGTTGGTATGAATGCGGTTGTTATACTTGTCAATAGATTAGTTACGAGAGTTTAGATAAGCCATTAAACACTATTTTCGATTTAGATGTACGTAACCAAGAGTTATATTAGTTATATATTCAATTTTTGAGTGTTTTTATTTCATTTTCCGAAGATGGCATCATTAAACTCGTATTTGTTGTAAACCGGCCCAGAACTGAACAGTATGTCGGTAAGTAAATAAATAAATGTGACTTAGCCCTGTCGAATGTAATTCAATATATAAATACCTATCTTTGTCCATGCCACTGCTCTCGTGTAAATTCAGTGCAGTTATACTTCATTATAATTTAAAATTTGCATGGCGAAGTCACTCTGTTTTTTTTTTTTTTCGTTGTCTTGAACTAGCGTGTAAGAAATAAGCGTATTTCATGAAAGCGTATCATGGAAATAGTAAATACATTCGTATGGTCAGTTTTTTCTCTGTAAGCTTATCCTTAAGAACGTAAACTACATATTAGTAGAATAAACTACATTATTTACAAATAGTTACCTTGATGAGTGAGTGATTTTGGTCAGCGCCTAACATCGAGGTCTTTAGCGCTGGTGAGGGGGGACATGAGGTGAGTATGGCACAGCGCTGGAATGAAGGGGCGGCGAAGCAGGAGGTCCCCGAGAAAACCCGCCGACCAGCTACATCGTTCGGCACGATTCCCACATGCGAAAATCTGAGGACCGAGCCCGCCGGAAATCGAGCGCGGATCGCCTTGGTGGGAGGCAATTGGTCTGACCACTCGGCCACCACGGACCCAATAGTTACATTAAGTCACATGACTTGTAGGTAAATATGAAAAACGTTTTTTTTTGTATTTGTGAACCACGAAATTTTGTTTTGTTGTAAGCTAGCTTAGTATTTGTACCAGACACCCTCGAAAATATATTCTTCAAGTAACAGATTCGTTAATAGGCTACTTATTACGGTAGCTTAAATTCAAATTTCAAATGAATATGTCTGAATAAATTAAACAGATTGTTATTTTATGCTCTTGTTATTTCGTTTTCATCTGAGTAATTGGGGACGTGAGCTATTCTGAAGAAATAATTTGTTAACGCTGCGCTGTTGCTAATATTATTTCATTTACCACTGACTACACACTATCGCAAATTTTAGAGACCTCGAGCTAAGTGGATTTATATTTGTAATTTTTACAAATTTCCTTATAGTATTAATTTGGATAATGTAATAATCGAATAACCTTAACCAAACCCAAAGGATTATAATCTCGCTTCAGTGCGTTTATAATTATTTCTTGAAAAACGTGCGATTTCTAAACACTAATGAAGTTTGTCTGACCTGTTAATCCTATCCATCTAGTCTACTACATAACCATTTGCTTAAGAAATGAAGAAATAAGAATCCACGGTTAACCTAAAAAAGATATATCTTTGGGGCATTTGTATGATTACAATATTTCTTTACAATCCACGAAAATCAGTGCATTTCCAGATAATATTTGCTTGCTTGTGACCTACAACAGATATTGCAGACTTAAAGGACATTGGTACACGGAAAACAGGAGAGCAGCAGTTGTATTTCCTGTGTCCTGTAAGAATTACTGGTATTTTCAGCTGCGTTCATGAGACACATGTGAAGATTATTGTAGTCCACGCACAGTATCAGAACGCTTTCTATAGAACACATGCTTGTGTCATATCATAATCAGATAGGGCGGGAATGAGAATTATAGCTATAGCTATTGAACTGAAGTACGTTATTACTGATTTGAAATATGTGTTGTATCAGAGTTTTAATTTTTGTGACAACTTTATTCTGTAATCGTTTTGAAATCTCTAAGGGAAAATAATTTTAAAATTTAATTCCATATTCCTTTATTTTTTTCAATATATTTAACTACCGTGTAAAAGAACCACATTAGTTAATATATTTTCGTTTTTTATTGGTTGCGGTAAAAACATTGTTTTAGAAAAATGCAATTTAAAAAAAAATTTTTTTCCTGAAAAAATAAAATACACGTTTCACAACATAAAATGGGTTGATAAACATTCACAGTATATACAAAAAAAACTATGCACCAAGCACCAAGCCCCTTAATTTATTCTCTTTGTCTTTTACATTGTTTTGAGAATGAAATAAATGATTGAAAACATCTAACAATGTTTGCGTATGTTTCCTTCTTATTTGGGAATATATTCTTCTAGCCTAAACTGTGGTCTTGAACACATCCACTCTGAGAGTTGCAAGACGATCACAGTTCAGTCTTGGCCGGCGAGGACTCGGCAACGTATGGGTTGACATCGGCAGGTATGGAGACGTTGTCAATGGCCTTGGCTAAGGCGTAATACCTCTGACGTAGCAAGTGGGCTGACTGTTTGGGTTGCCTCTGCCTGTTGAACACTCCCATCCTGTTGCCATCCACTCGTGTCCGCTCTGTAACATTAACGCATTGCGTCACTCAACTAAACGCCAGTTTCACCGAAACAATGTAAATTACAAAATGTTGGTTTCAAACATGTTTTCAACTGACTATAAGCTATGGTACACTATCTATAGTAATGTTAATAGCAAATGTGCTACCGTAATATGAGGTAAATAGTTTTATTATTTAAAGTGCCGCTGTAATGATAACATAAAAATATTCCTAAAAATTATTTAAGCAATATTAACTGCCTAAAAAATTAACAATCCTAGAATGCGGGACATGTTCATAATCACGTGGATTTCCATTTATGAATAACCATGGGCATTTCTGTAAGACACCAACCTGAATTTTTCTGGGTGAGTTTTTTTTTACATGGGCAGAGAATTTCAAAACATTTATGTAAGATTGATTGGACTGCCGATACGAATATGAATGGTAAATATACTTGTAATACTCGATAGAGAGAATTTTTCTCTCTCATTGTTAACAGTAACGGTTAGCATGCTAAACTTGAAACTATATGAATGTGGGTTCCAATCCTTTTAAATTAGGCTAGAAAATATGGTTTCAATGAGAGTGTAAGAAATTTGTTGTAAAGTATGAAAATAAGTGCAGGATATTCATTTTCGTGACGAATGCTATTTAGTGTGCCTTATTTATGAAGTCCATCACTTACCCTGCAGGGATATCCCAAGGAGATTCCCTAAAGTGTTGATTTGGTAATCCAATATATATCCTAGGAATCATAGGCGCAACTAAGGGGGGTGGGGGCACTAGGGCACGGGCCCTCCACAAATAAATAACCAACCAAGGTCTTAAAAATTACAATTAATTTAATATTGAATAATCAGTGATACTGTTACCAGTATAATATTCAATGTTTAGCAATGGAAACTGCTCAAATAGAACTATGTCACACATTGAAATCCGAAATTTTCCCGGGGGAGGATCCCCGGACCCCCCGCTTGAAGATGTGGTGGGTGATCCTTTATAATATTCGCAGGATAGCCATCCTTCCCCGTCTGAAATTAATAAATTCTGACTACGTTACGAATTACAGTTAGAGAGGGGTAGCTTGAGTATAACAGTATTCACAGAACTGTGCCCTCCCCAAATTTCCATTCTAGTTGCGCCTATGCCAGGGATATCCCAGGGATATTTTAGGTTAACCGTATAACATTTCTGATTAGACGGGCATAACGCGCTGCCTGCACTTAGGCCCGTACTAAGTAAGTATCTCTCATTACTGATGTTAAAAATAGAACATATATTTACACTTTTTGTAAGTCACTCTATTACCGAATCGCAGAAAAATGCGCAAATATTTCGTGCCACAAGATTTTCACACAATAATGCGTATCAAAGATCATTGATGATAATGAACAAACTATTTAAGTTTGAGCGCATATTAACATTAGTGTCAACTTAACTATGCATTTTAGATCAAAGTAAATTAAGTACAAATAAAGTTATATTTAAATCGACAACGTATAATACAATGCAGTATCAATAATTTGCAGTGCAATAGCGCTTACCTCTCCACAAATCAAACCAGTTGCAGCATTGAGTGATTTTCTTCTGAAAACGCCCAGTTCAGTAATCTAATGCAGTCGTTATGTATGGTACGATAGACAGTATACTCATTATCAATGAAAATTTTTTTCCTACCAGGAAAATGTATATTTTACTACATAAAAAGGCAAAAATTGCCTTTGTGTAAGCAACAAAAGTTGCAAATCTAATACAGTACATTACCTGTATTTTAGAGTACTATAATAAATTCGTGGTATACACAAGACCTGGTTTCAGTAGAACCAAATTTTCTGATCCAGAACTGCAAAGAAACGTCTTGAGGGAAAAAAGGAATGTACACTTGACCGTAATTATTGTATAACATAATATTTTCATGTCTGCAACAGTAATCACACATTTTAACACAGCACACGCCGAGATTTGCTGCAAACGCTAACAGATGTGTGGCCTTGGTTTTTTAACGTTCAGCTCTATGTAAACTATGCCGTATATTTGACAACACAGCGGTACTAATAAGAAAAAAAAACACCTAAGTAGAACTCATAATTTCCTGTAACTCTTGCTTGCTTGTGATGTGCATACGACTGTGTAATGTTGTAGCTAGTTTAACTGTAGTACAACAGTTTAATTATTACGTTTTAAATAGTGACGGGTTGATATCAATAGCGTTCGAGACTCTGGCCAGAGGTACACGGCATCAGAATGAGGGGAAAAGTGGGATTTTCAGGTTAGTTTATAACGAATTAATGGATGGGCAATGCGGGATAACTTCACGAATGTCAGCTACAATTGTCGGGAAAACCTACGTCACCGAGATGATGTACTCGTGGTAGTTAAACCAGATTGAATTTTTTCTAAAGACCTCGCAAGTTCTGAGGTGAAATGAATAAGGAAAGACGACATATCCAGACGTTTCAACATAACATACTTGGCTTTCCTTTATCTGTAACCCAGCTGACGTAATAGTCATGTTTCTCAGCATTGCCACAGATAAAATACTCTTGTCACTAGGACAAAAGTATTACCCGTTTCACGTTTCTAGGAACGTTTAAGTCGTAGGAAAATTGTTTACATTTTAATGGCTGCTCACATATTCTGTATATCAAGATGGGATAAAGGTGAGTCTTATATAAACACAAAACAGAGATACCACTTCTCACACGACCACTGAACATTTACGCTGTTCATTATTGGTCGGCTTACATGCAATGAAGTGCCAATATGGCTGTGCTTCAATCAGAGTGTCCGATCTTATGCCACATTATTTAAAAGAAATCATGTTAAATTCAGTAGTATGCAGGATTATATTCGTATTTACGATCGATGACTGTTTAAGCAGTACATATATTTTTAACCGATATTGGGGAACACTGATAAGTAAATGACAACACTGTAAAAAAATTTAGTAATGTTACTCATCATATGTACGGTAACATTCCCCAAACTTGAGAGGGAAATCTGATTTCCGAATATGCGTGGAAATTTCCGCAAGGTAGTGTATTCGCCGTACAAACCACTCGGAAGTTTCGCTCGCACGTTATGTCAAATTGTCTTAGAGGGCTTGCGCCAATATTTAATGAAAAATTACATTGCCAGTTGAGTAAATTGCCTTGACACGCGTTGAGTAATTTTACCTCACTTGTAGAAGTAATAGCTTCCATTACATGTAGAGAAAATTTACGTAATTTTTTTTACAGTGAATATATTCTTATAAGATTCTAATTTTTTTTTTGCAGAGAAACGTTCAGCCAAGTTTTGCTCGCGCAACATTCGTTTATAGTCTTCAATGTGCTAACGTTTCTCAAAAATAATTATGTAACACACTCACAGACTAAGTCTTCGTTAGAACAACACTTATGAAATGCTTTAATCATTAAAGTTAACTTGCTTGAAACTTATGTTCCCTCAACCAGATACAATGATATATTAAAGATGATAGATAGGGACCTGAAAAAATCGCGTTTTCTTTTAGGCACACGTTAGATTTCAAATATCTCTAAGTTTCCGTCACTTTCGACTTTGGTCCTTGACTTGTCTGACACATCCTGGAGAGGATTCAGCTAATAATAAAGAATTAACTAAATAAAAATCCAATCATGTATGATTACTGTGTCATTGAGCAACTAATGAACAGCTTCTGTGTTCTTGAGTTGACATATATTCTTGGAAGATAAGTAGTGATCCCGCTAATTTTTCACGTCTCTATAGAGACTAGCAAACAGAAGCATTTTCTCTCAATAAAGCAGCTTGCCTAACGATACCAGAGGATTGCCCCCGAGATTGTTCGCCGCAACTCGCCAGACAGATCCTGGTCGGGAGTGTTTGTATCAACCAATCAGTGTCAAGAGGGCGGAGCCGTTTGATTCAGTAGTAGAAAGCTGAAGGAACTACAAGTGACGTCATAAGATGTGAAAGTGGGACAAATGACGTCGACTTTGAACATTAAGGGCCCTGCCTTCCCGAGGGCCGTAGCGTCAGCGAGGATAGGAATTTACGCGGTAAATTACATTCAGCTCAGTCAATTTTAACGATACGATACCGCTTTCGGTTGAAAACAAATTTTTGCCTTTGGTAGAGGGCGACGATATTGTTACAAGATTAAATATGTGGAAAAATAATTATGAACTGGTGTTTTTCAGTTTTTTTAATAAAGAAAATACTTATTTGTTTTCGGTTATCTGAGTGCATTAAATTCACTCTAATAGGTCCTATATCAATGTGAGCCTCACCGAGACGAACAAAAAAAAAAGTCAGCGGGGGCATAAATGTAGTTTCTACAGGGGATGAACCCTAACAAATATATAACACGGTTAGTTCTATTCTTGCTCGCGTCAATGCTTTCAAGATAGGCGGCAACCTTAAGGTACTGTGCGGAAATTTCTGGGTTGCCCAGTTATCTATGAATGTAATTGCGGCGTGGAGAATGGCATACTTACTGTGCGACTGTAACTTAATTGACAGACCTGAAATCAGTGGAGGCTGGAGGGTTGTTGGCAGGGAGGGGAACAAGTTGCTGAGAACTGTATACTCGTGTGAACACACCGCCGTATACCAATGACCATGAAATATGTACTGGCTACTTATTGTGTTGTGAGCAGTCAGTAATAAGCGGCACCTACACACCAGCGTGTCAGCGACTGCAATGTCAACTAGCGCACAACACTATACAGTTCTCTGCAACTTGTACCCTATACCTGGCAACAACCCTAGAGCCACCACTGCTTGAAATACACACTCGTATGCCAGCTAGAAAATTAAGTTGCGTTGTAGATTCCCGTTGAGGACTTCTGAAAAAACTAGTGTGCTTATTTGTGAAATATTTTAAATATGCATTAACTTGCGGAAGTGCGAACATGTTTCAGATATGAGCTATATTTTAATAGAAGTTCAAAAGAATTAAACTTGACTGACAGTTTAATTAATAGATGTGCTGGGTAAAAATAGGAAATGAGTATGCTTGTGAGAATGATCGTGCTGTTGAATGTCTCTGTCATATGGGATGGAGGTTTCAACTTTGTAGTCTGAGAACATATAGGTCTTCATATAGGTTAAAGAAGTTCGTAGGCTTTCACGGCCGTTGTCTACAGGGTCTAGGCTTCTGGGTTGTAGCCACGTCAATGTCGCATTTCTTCCGACGTTTCGGACAGCATTGCAGCTTCCATCTTCAAGGGTGAAGAAAGGAAATAGTTACTGCGACTAGAAACTTCACCCTTGAAGATGGAAGCTGCAATGATGTCCGAAACGTCGGGAAGAAATGCGACATTGACGCGGCTACAACACCCAGAAGCCTAGACCCTGCTTCCTACAGGTTGTTATGCATCTTGTTGCTTACAGTCAAGTGTGTTTAACCTCGCCGACACTACGTTGCACATGTTCTCCTTGATTTCATAACCTGATGACATGACATATTTTCGTACCAGATTGTCATGTACCTTGGTTTATAAACTGCCATTATACTACCCGGCTTATAAAGAGTACTATACAGTACGTCCAGGAACAAGCGCCTAATTAGCACATCACGAGTATCCTGGGCTAAATTCCAGACGAAAATATTAGTGGCAAACTGTTGTACGTCGACATTTTTATGTGCGTAATGTGGCAACACTACACGGAGATAGTCCCCTCTTGCGCTCCACGATCAGGTTTCATTTCACGTACGCCATTAAAGTAAACGTAGAATCATTCTTGGACGGTTCGGGATTTCAACCTGGACAAAAAATACGTAGATCAGAACAGTATATGTGGAGTGCAAAAGGGGACTAACTACATTGTGAAAATGAAATGTCGCTATACATTTTGCCACTAACATTTTGGTCTCAATTTTAGCCCAGAATTAGCGTGGTGTGTTTATTAGGAGTTTGTTTCTGGACGCCCTGTGTAATCGTACCCACTATATTGACACTCACCTTGCTTGGTTTTGTAGTCAGAGAACGTGGTCATTTCTCCCACGAGGTAACCGTCCTTTCTCAGAGCGTCGAAGGCTTTGAAATGCCGTGACAGCAGTGCAGTCTGGTAATCCTCAGACCACATGGACTCTGGAACCTGCAACATATCGCTCTAGTGTAAATACACGGCGAGTGTGAAAGATTGGTCGTAGCTGAACCTTAGATGCATAATAATACAGGAAATACAAATCATATTTACTCCCACCATGTACTAGGTTAACACTTAATATCTAGGCAAATTGAAGATTTGTTAAAACTTGATAATTTATATTGTCAGTGAGCTAATGTAAATCTTTGTTTAGCGTTATCGTTCTGTTTTATCCCCATCTTCCTTATTTCTTTTTCTTGAGGAATGTGACAATTGACGGAAATATATTATTTTCCGTACGCATTGTACAGTTCATATATACTTTATCCACATTATTGTATACATGATTTGTCCAATATCTTTGTACAAAACTGTACTCAAAAATATTCATGGATGCAATAAACTAAACTAAACCAGTAAAATGGATAGTGTGGAGTATTTCTACCATAAATATCTACTTTAAAATTGCGTGTTATAAATTGAATATTCTTTTCTGATCGTTTAGATACCTTTCAGGGTTTTCTTCCTTAGTATCAAAGAGGTTTCAATTTTAAAATTAAACTCTGAAATTATTTTTATGATAATTTTTTCTTCATTACGTTTGTGTAAAAATTATCGCACTATATTTACCATAAATATTTATAATTAATTACCCTAATAATAACACAATTTTTCTTATCATTACTGTAATTTGTAAACAGAATTTATATTTGTGGCAAAGTAACTTTTTTATCCAAACAAACTTTTTCTTGTTACAAGTAATTATTTTTTTGGAGTGTAAAGAAACGTATTTTTTGTTTTTATTTAAGGTATCATAACCCCCACTAGTTTCTCGTTACGAAAAAAAACTTAAATACATGTACTACGTACTTATTAACTAGCTTTCACCACCCGAATTGAACGAATTCAGTGCTGACAATCTGTATAGTGAAAAAATGTGAACTTGTAGAGTGAGAAAACTTCAAAATTTGTCGTCCTCGTAGCTGAAAATGGAAACAATTGCATACAAGTAATGAATGTCTTCAGTGTCCCTGAGATCTACGAACATTTATCAAGAAAATTCTTCGGAAAGCACATAACAATCAGTAAAAAAACTTATATGGTTGTTACCGACTTAATTATTTCAGTACTGAAGAAATACAGGTGAACGTTTACTAGTTGTAGTGCATGTGCTACTGTCTAATATTATAGAATCTGGCTTGCATATTTTTACTTATTTTTGCAGTCGGTCAAAGAATGTTTCAAAGTTATTTAGAGAACTGATAACAGGGCGTCGGTTGCCCTAGTCCAACGTTCAGTTGCATTTTCGGTACAAAGTCGGTGTACGGTCTCGTATTTAGAAGTTACACTTCGTGTCTGGTGTACAAGCATTTTCAAATGTTTATTGAATTCAGTTACCTGAATCCACTTCACTAAACTAGATAATCAGTTGATACCCACACAACATGTTAACTTACTGCAAGCCTTGCACTTGACTTGCAGTTATATACTTACTTCGGTAGGCTTACTGCAAGCCTTGCATTTGACTTAAGCTTGTATGCTAAAGTAAGTGACATTTAACTTGACAAGCTGTCTGCAAGTGTATTTAAGAAAAATGCTTGCGGTTAAATTTCTTGCAAGCTTGTGTTAAGCTTGATGGCTTACAAGTTAACCTTAAATGGTGTTTAGTATGTAAGCTTGCAAAACTGTAAAAAAGTTTCAACTAGGCAACTTGCAGCAGACTTGCTGCAAGCCTGCTTGCCAGCCTACATTTCACTTGATTTTGGCTTGCCATAGCAAGCTTGCTCAGAACTCTTGCTGCGAGCCTGAACCAATCTTGCGACAAAGGTGTATTTGACTTTAATTACACTTACATAGCAAGACTGGTCATGTGATAAGCTGCAAGCATCCTGTCCCCTATACTAAGCTGATATTGCACTGAAATTTTACTTAGCAATATTGATCCATGAAATGTTTTCTGTGCCATCAATAAAGATCGAACTTGAGATTTAAACTGAACTTTGTAATTGAATAAACACTTTAAAAAGTAACGTTGTTTAATATGCTAGCTAAAACAACTATTACGGTATTATGTACAACTGCAAGTAAACTGATATCCTTACTGTTGTTAGTAAATTCACAATCGTCAGCATTTCCATAACAAAGTTCGTTATCTTACAACCGAATCTCACTACTTCAACTTTTAAGTATTCGCAAGAGTCCAGTGGTTAGCATACCTGCTTTGAAAGCAAAGGGTCAGTGGTTCTATTCTAAGCACGGGAACCGAAATTTAACGTTCAGTATTTAACATTACAAATCGGTGAACAAGTAATATTTAAGAGGTAAATTTGAAGGATAGTGAAAATATTACAGATAATAAAATTTTGATTTATTTTTCAGGCTTGCAAATCAAGCTTGCATCAATTTATAAATGTGTAAACTAGGCAACTTGCAGCAGGCTTGTAACAAGTTTATAGGCTTGCCATTTCATGCTTGCTGCAAGGTTACTGCCTTGTGTTAGCAAGCTTGTCACAAGCTTGTAGCAAGTTTTTTCTGCTGTCTGGGTAACCATTTGACTAAACTGTATTCTGTAAACATTGAACTGATCACTTTGAGATTTATCGCACGGTTTTTTTTAGACAAATTTATCTACCCTTCCAGCGAGAAAGAAAAATATTTGGTTTATCCACAAATAATTTTCTTAATTTTTTGTTTTAATAATTTCAGTTTACAAAGTACTGTGAATTTATTTTTAACGACTATGTGTGACTCTTCCTATAAAACCCCCACTTTATCGGTGGTTACAATTTTTATCCAAGGATGTCTAAAACATTTTCATTACGATTATTTTTGAAGACGTAATTCAGAACATTCAATGAACTGAAATACAAATGGCGGCGGTTATCATGTAGGTATTAATAAATAAAAATAACTTACAAATTTAAAGGCGACATGAAACCAATATTTAATTTTCTGAAGGAGCAATAAGACAAATAATCTGACAACGCAGGCCAGGATAAAGTGATAATTTCTTATTTCGTAAGAACGCGTGTTTTCCAAACACTTCGTGGAGTTTTAGGAAATACGTACTTTCACAATACTTTTCCGCTTGCTCCCTTTGCGCCAGTGTACAAAAATTATACTTCAGATATGTATGGAGTGTCACATTATACTACACGCCCATGGCGAAAACCGTTCCTAAGCTCTTCAACAACTGAAATCTGCCGTCACGGACTGCCGTAAATCAAACTGTAATTGGCTTTACGTAAGCCAAACTCAGATGTAATAGTGTACAGAACTTTACTATAAGCGTTTCAGGATAGAGCGAGCACTCAATAAAGCCTTGCTAAATTTATATTTTCAGCCAATTCGTATCTTTCTGCGTATAACGGCTAACGAAGGGAAATGTCTAACCTGTCTGGACGCGTAAAGTTTGAGCGTGTACGATAAATTGTGCAGCCGGTAGGAACCTATATAGTTTAACAAAATAAGTTTATTAATTTTATAAAACCCTAATATATCGAATGCAGTTGATTGCATTTCAATATTGCTGCATATAAACAGAAATATACACGGAAACACATTCGGAAATTTGCTGCCAACCGTACAATGAAAAAGGTAACTACTGTTAACATAAAATAATACACAGTAATGTCTGGCCCGTGAGACGTGCTATAGCGTGGTACGGGAAGTACTTTTTCTTGTATAACTATTAAAACTGTTTCCTACGTGTTTATCTACGAAAATAAGACACACTTCAAACTTCGTCCCTATGATGTTAAAAATGCTGTCCGCTAATTAAAAACATGATTTCGAAGCTACTAAAAAGAGCTAAAAATTACTTTTTCACGTTACTATAACTGAGAAAATATCAATAGTAAGCGGAAAACTATATCATAGAAACCTGCATTGGACTTTACCTCACACTTTCCACAAGTAAAATAACAGAATCATGGCTTGAAGTCCCATTGAAAAAAGGTTTCTACGAAAACACCGCACCCTTGTTTAGTACTTCGCGCCTAAGGGCTATGAGGTGTTTGACAGATGTGTTATATTCGACTTATAGTCAACCGCGTTTCCGTGCTTCGAACGTAAAAAAATAAAAAAAGCTAGTGTCCACTATACTCTGTCCACTCTAAGGTTGCAGCAGAAAAAATAATTGCTAGTAAGTGCGACCTCTAAGCGCGCATCACATGTCGCATCGAGACAACGAGCCAAGCACTGAACTAGCATGTAAGATTCCCGCCAAGCCATTTTTAGCTAAGAACTTTAAGTGTTGGCAATATAATTTCATTGGTGGAATGTCTGCAGCTACAGTATGTTCAGAGCAAGTTACTGCGTGAGTTTCGCATACATCCGGTCTGTACATTTTTAAGTACGGAAGTCTGAAAATGCCGACTTTAGCTGTGTTGTACCGTTTGGAAATGGTGTTTTTAACGAGCATGATGTCTTAAGGTTTGCTTCGGTCGCCATATTGAATTAGGCCCTATATTATTTTTCGCTCTTATGAAATTCTGAGAAGGAAAATGTGAAATTTACTATTATAATATCAATTCTATATACCGTGTGCTGCAATAAAAGCACCGCAGTTGAAATTTTAACGTACATTTAGGCCGTAATCAGTTAAGTAATTTATTTTATGATTTTAATCTACTAGACTTATTGCGACTTAAATACACGTCCAACGTTCAACTGCGATGCTTCTATTGTAGCGCTAGGTATATAGAATTTACATTATAATAGAAAATGTCACATTTTTCTTCTCAGAATTTCATAAGAGCGAAAAATAAAAATTTCCTATATTGTGACTAATGGCGAGCCGTAACAACGGCATTCTGTGCTTGTTCTAAGTGTGTTTTATTTTCAAACATTTGCACAATGGATGCATGAGGAATAGTTTCTGTGATATAATTTATATTATCGCATATATCAACAAGGACTTGTGGATGAGTGGCGGAAAAGAGGAATACTGGTAGCGTACAGAATTAAGAGTATTAGAAAATATATTATAGACAACAAATATGTAATTTCACTGATCGGTGCAACACGATAATCTAACATTTAAATTAATTCAAACATACACGCTGTTCCGTACCAACATCTACTGAAAAGTATTTATTCGAAACAATTTTGTCATCAAAATAGGGCCGTACAAGAATTACAAAAGAAGACAGAAAATGAACCTTGAAGTATTCATGAATGCTCTTAATAAAATAATTGGTGCATAGTAGGAGTAGGTTAAATAATTGAACATTATGAAGAATTCAGTTGTATGAAACATCAATTAATAAGCATATATAAAGTCTGGCAAGATAACTGTGTGGCACTAACGAATGGCTTTAACGTTACGTAGTTTTACTAGTACGTTCGTCCGAGAATCAACGTACGACGAGCTACCTATGTCTACCGGAAACTTGAAGTCCTACCGGAGAAAATATTCTTTCCCGAAACCTCCAATCCAGGCATATACATCGTACAGCAATTCTCCTGGGCAAACCAGCGTACATCCACCCTTCATTTTACAGCAAAAACGGAGGAACAGGACTACAGGCCCTCAGTCCAGGACAGCTCTTCCCTCGACACGTCCGGGTCACTCCGAAGTTCATAAAACAGTCCCTTATTATACCCATCTCTGTATCTATGCCCAATTTCCTCGCGCTAATACACAGACGTTATAACCTTCTCCTAGACTGTTAGAAAAAATTTCCGTGAAATTACGGAAAAGTACTGGCAAAAAATTATCCAGAAATCTTCGTAAAGTAACGGACACTCAGTTTTTCTTGATAACGGAACCCTCCGTAAAATAACAGACATTCCATTTTCCGCAAAAAAAAAAAAAAAATTAAGTTTCTGTAATCTACTAGCACTCCATTTTCTAGAAATACTACAGTTTCTTATTAGCTATGTGTTATCGATATTCTGACGCACTATTTAATAACCTGATACTTATTCGAAGTTGCTGGGATCCGAACCCACGACCTTAAAACTGCCAGACAGAAGCTCTAACCACTGTACCACAGTGACAACTTATGAGTTTATGAGTGGTAAGATATCAACTTTATAAGAGACAACTTTTGTATTTGACATCCAGTATCCATAGTGATTATTAATACCACTTTTTTTTTTTAAGAAACACAGTAAAATACGCTTTAAAATTGTAGAAACATATTTTCATGAATTTATGGAAAGTTACGGTCAAACATCCGTAAATTGGCAATACGGACAAATTTTCGCAAACAAAATATTACGGAAGCCACTTCCGTAAACTTACAGTACTTTTCTGTAAATATTACCGTGAATTTACGGAAATTTCTGACAGTGTAGTACAGTTCAAAAATATTCGCTATGCACCAATCCTACACTTCACTGCACTGGATGAGTCTCTGAACATTCATTTATCCTAAACTTTAAGTACCAATGTAAATATTAAAATGAATTTAAGACGAACTGCCCAAAATAAATACCAATATTGGTTAAAACGTAAACCTTATTCAACTGGGTTTTAAGGTTGAGTACCCCTAACAAGAGAAATTCTATACGTTACATTTCTTTAAAAAAAAAAACGTACTTCCCCGAACATTACAACGCATTTGAAGCACATGACATGTTTCCGTACTTCCAAAGAGCAGAACAAATCCACGCCGATAAATCTCCAAGCCACACGTTGTTCGACACGAGTCGTGCAGAAATAAGGCTACAGTGTGAGATTCAGATATGATTACTCCCGATAAAAACAATTTAGACTTTTACGATGTAAATTTTACGTTTCAAGTTAAAAGGGAATATTTCCCAAGATTGTTAGTGACACATGCTTTCCCTTAAGTTTGATGCAATATTAAGTGTGTGTGTGTGTGTCCCCTCCTAAAAACTGAATTTCTTCAAACTTTGTACACATATGGTACTCAGCAACCTGACTTCACTTTTATACAGTTCGTTTACATCATTTCCATATTTTCAAAATGGCGGCCATTTTTACATTTTTAGATCAAGCTAGATATCTCGGGAACTATATTTTAAAATTTCATCAAACTTGGTACACATATACTAAATGCAAAACTGACTTGAATACTATGTATTACGTTCGTGCTGTATTTATATTTTCAAATCGGTGGCCATTTTTATATTTTAGCGTAGTATCCCGTTTCTTGGGAAAATTTTTTTCAGAATTTCATCAATCTTGGTAGACATATATTGCATACAAAGCTGGCATTAGTGTTGTGTATTTCGTTAATCCTGTAATCATATTTTAAAAATTGCAGCAATTAAAATTTTTTTAGCGTATTATTACATAACTTAGGAAGTATTATTCAGAATTTCACCATACTTGGTACAACATTTACTACATACAAAGCTGATTCCATTTTTGTGTATTTAGTAAATTCTATGTTCAGAGTTTTGTAATGGTAACAACTTTTATATTTTTGCATAACATGACTTATCTGATGAAATAATTTAAGGAATTTCATCAAATTTAGTACACAAACTACATTCAAGGCTGACTTGACTTTTAAATATCTCTTTCACTCTTTTGTAATATTTTGAAAACGGTCACAGTTTTTTATCTTTATGTTAGAAAGACATCTCAGAACATTTCCCACCCCCAATTTTATTAATCTGGGCACTCGCATATTACTTAGCAAGCTTACTTATCTTAAGTAGATTTCGTGTATTAATATTATTTTATAATATTTCTTGATTACGTAAATTATTATAACTTTCAGGGTCAATTTGCACGCACTTTGAGGAGAGTAGGCTTATCCGTTATGCAGGTAACTTCCTGTTTTACACTGCTAAATCCTAGTTTTCGTACATAGAGATTAAATTCATGTAACGAAATTTTTCTTACACATATATAATTATTTCACTTATTCGAAATTGTGATTTGTTGTCTTTGTACGTAAGTAAATTTACGTAATTTCTACAGCGCAATTTAACCTGTTCCTAACTTCGTTCTCAAATACCTCAACTGCTGCAGACCTTTAGGCAAGGAACCCTGCAATATATGTAATCGCATGTATTTGCAAAGGCTGTTTACCTGAAGATAAGATTCCTCGAAGAAAGCAGGAAAATGTATTTTGTTGGTAGCTGATATTTCACAGGAAATTATCTGGTGATAGGTTTGAAACTCTACAAACGTTACAGAAAACTGTCGGTTAAAGTAACTTACTTATTCCCCGTCTTATGCAAATTTCACAAATTGCAACTGGCTTACCTTTAAGGATGTTCAAGTGAGGAAAAACCGTAATTTTATAAATTTATGAAATAGTGTTTTATTTTTGCAGACGTTACTCGGGAGAACATTTTCCTCTCACAAAAAAAAATAACTCAACCAGTTTTCCGTAATGACACTTCAAAGTCAAAATTTGCATGTTATTCGTTCTTAAAAACACTAAAAACTAAGTAACGTAATGAAAGAAAAGTCTCATTGAAACGGTGTGCCACGAGCTACTACTTGATTATGTAATAAAATTCGTTACATACTATTTTGGTCTTTTAGAATAATTTCTGAATTTTTAAATTTTTTAACTCTTTTACTGGTTTTTTAAAATACAAAAATAAAACAGAGGGCTGTGACGTGTAGTTACAATGGAAATTTTTTCATTTTACTATGATCATCGGATTTTGTGGCTTAAAAGAAATAAGAATATGCCAAATTTTACTATGAAGTGCCATAAGTTGATGGGAAAAGTGGCTGAGCTATTTTTTTGTAAGAGGAAATTCTGCTCCCAAGAAACGTGTACAAAACTAACACCATTTCATAAAAATATAATTTTAAGTTTATTTTTTCCTCACTTGGACGCTCTTAATCCACGAAGACAAGTTGCCTGCTATAATTACGTAATTTCCCGAATCAGTGGAGACAGCTGTACAGTACATACGCCAGAGCAGATTTGGTGGTTTAAAAACGAGACGTTATGGCAGTTTCCCAATTATTAATATTAATAACTGTAAATGAAGTATGCTTATCTAAAATTACCTTATATTCAAATTGAGCCAAGTGAATGCATGTTTAAAATACGTGTCATAAAATTAAGAAAGTTAGCTAAGCGAGGATGGTTTTGGACACGTGGGGTCACTTTGGGACATTACAAAATTATTTTTCGCACATATGACTGCCCTGAATAATGAAATTTGCATGCGATAAATTCCGAATAATATATATCCAAATTCAATTTAATTAAATATTTGCTCATGATTGATTACTATGGAAAAGTAGAATAGTATAAAAGTGTCCAAAGTCACCTCGCCATCGGTAAATTAATACACTCTTCCTTGATTAAATTTTAACCAACAGAATCAAGTGGGAAAAGCTTGCCTAGCAGAAAAAGTATATTTGCTTACATAATTGTCCAACAGAAGCCTTCATAAAGTTAAAATTTATTTCTAAGCACGGTCGTAGAAAAACAGGTCTGGACACTCGCCTGGATATTTGACCCCCTTGTTGTTTGGCTGTAGTTCACCAAGTTACCGAGAATATTGTGTTTTATTGGCGCTGATGTTAGGGCGGTCGGACTAACTCCGTCCACTTCCTTTCCGCTAAGATAAACAATTTATCAAAACGTATTTTTTATCAATTTAAGAAATACTTTTTTCGTTCACAAATTTAAGAAAAGGCTCCAGCAATCTTTATTTACTTTATAAATTTAACAATGGAAAAAAGTGGACGGAGTTTTAGTCCACCGCCCGGAAAACAGCGCCAAAAAGTACGACATTCTCGGTAACTTGACGAACTACAGCCAAACAACAAGGGGGTCAAGCAAAATACATTGTTAGATAGGCGAGTGTACAGACCTGTTCTTCTACGACCGTGTTTCTAAGCCATTATTAATTTTGCAATGAAATTATAACTGGAAGCTAACAGTGCCATGTAAAATTTAGAATAAAACTTTATGTTGTTCTTATATATTTTAGCTCTCATTGCTCTGCGTGTGACGGAAACTGCTCATGAATTTTCCTGTGAATTGGAATACGGTCCCAAGCTCACTGTTAATTAACTTGTTAACAGAATTGAACTTACTTACGCGAAAAGGCACCAAACCACAGTTAGTTCACTGGAACTCAGATTATCAAGGCTCTTAGTTTTTTTAAAATATTAATACTTGCTCTTTTCCTACAATATACGTCTGACACCCTTCTACTGCGCATGAATATCTCAAAATAATTAATACCGTAAGCGGATATGACTGTCGACATTTGCGGTGAATTTGGACATTTGCTGCGACTTTGGAACACTTTTATGCTATTTTAATTTTCCACATTTGTAACTGCGTGCAAATATTAATTAAATGCCACGTGGATATTTATTATTCGAAATATATCGCAAGTAAATTTCTTTTATTAGGACCGGTAAATATCAAGAGTAGCTACTCGTCGTGCACCGGCCAAACTATTGCTTTTAGACAAATAGTTTATTAATGAAAAATGTTTCTAGTGATGCCCTAAGTAGTCCTGCGTAAAAAAATTTAGGTTAGGTATTTTAGGTTAGTTTAGGTTAGTTTAAGTTACTTTAGGTTAGATTAAGTTAGATTAGGTTAGTTTACGTTATAATTTGTTAATTTATGTTAGGCTAAGTTAGGTTAGTTTAGGCTAGGTTAGGTTAAGTTAGGTTCTGTAACCTAACCTGACCTAACCTAACATTAGGATAGGTAAAGTTAGGTTACCTAACATAAGCTAATCTAACTTAGCCTAAACTAACCTACCTTAGCCTAACCTAATATAACTTAGCCTAACCTAAACTTACTTAAACTAACACAAACTAACCTAACAACCTAACCTAAAGTAACCTAAAAACCTAACCTAACAATTTTTTTACGTAGACCTATTTAGAACGTCACTAGAAAAATTTTTCATCGGTAAACTATATGTCTAAAATCAATAGTTTGGCCGGTGCATGAAGAGTAGTGATTCTCGATATTAACCGAAAGATCAATGTTATCAATGTTAAAAGTTTGGCAGAGGTAAACTTTCTGCCGTTTTTGTGGGTAAGAGGTGTAAATTGACCAATCACAGATCTTTCATGAATTTTAAGTCATATGAAATTGACCAAATATGAAAGTCAAAATTAAACTACTCCTCTCTTTTCCAAGTCTAGTAAAATTTAATTTTACTAAGGTTTCGTATTTTATTACATCCGTTAGCGATATCAGGGAAACTAGCTTCAGAAATTTTCTTCGTGCTAAGTTCTCCCATAAGAAACACGTTTTCTTTCTAAAATGAAGTAGAATCAACCTTACCCAAAGTCACCCCACGTATTAGAAGTTACCCTTTCTTACGGTACACTGTGAGAATGGTTTCTTTTTGCATAACTACGTCCATTTAAGGGCGTGGTCTACAACAATTTTCATCACAGTGATTTTATTTTCATTTTTATACCAGATATTATTTCTTGTTTTAGACGCAAAATGTGACTAAATTTTCCCCTTACAAAATTTTTTTATCGCGCATAGTTTTTTGTGTAATGGCTCGTTAAAGCCAAAATTTGCACGTTTCCGTTTTAAGCACGACACTAAAACCTACTCACTTTCCAAACTGAAAAAAATTCACAGCGAATAACGATGTTGTAGCCTACAAATTCAGATGTGGTAAACCACAAAATATTTTTTTTTTGTATTTTTAAAGAAGTTTTCAATTTTTGAAATTTTTATTTTAAATTTTAGCATTCTTGTTTTTCGTACGTGAAATTGTAGCCGGGGATGTCTTTATACACTGTGAATTATTTCAGTTTGGTATGTCAGTTGGTTTTAGCGTAGTCATTAAAACGGAAACATGCAAATATTTACTTTAACAAGCCATCACGCAGAAACTATGAGCGTTGGAACAATTTCATAAGAGAAAAAATTTAGTCACATTTTGTGTCTAAAATAAGAAAAAAAATGTGGTACAAAAAATAAAAACACGGCGATGAGAATTGCTGTAGACCGCGCCTTCGAACTATGAGTAGAGACAGGCAAAATGCGTTATCGGACACAGTGAAACCATATTGTTGGGCTGGCATTTAGTTGCTTCATTATTATTGCCTGTGCGCCGTCCAGGAGGTGTCAAATTGAGCCAAGAACCAATTGTGAAAGTGAAATGAATTTACAGTAGTTCGAATCCTAGCTTGTGCCCAAATGAAAAGCGAATTTTTTAGGAGTTGGGTTCCCTGATTTTTGCGAAAAATTTCTGAACCAACTTGTTTCAATGCCTTAGTTACTCCTCTGTAGTTCTCCTTCTTTGTTATTGGCAGAGTGTCTTTGTGTAAAGATGATTCTCATTTGAAATCACTAATCAGAATAAGGTTACTGCGAATAACACACGTCTGTGATTTGTAGTAAAACGTTAAGACTAGGGACCCCTAATTTTCGCGAAAAGAATTTTGCCTCCAAATTTGTTTCAGTGATTTACTTGCACATCTGCAGTTCTGCTTCGTAATCAGTGATTGGACGTCTAAGCTCTGACGTGTCTTGGGGTTTTCCTGGCAAATCACAGACTTGTGAAGTTGTAGTGACGTTATTGTGATTGGCAAAGTCAAATGAGAGACATTACTTCACAAAAACACGCTGCCAATAACCATAAAGTAGAAATGCAAATGTGCACGTGAATCACTGAAACAAATTGGGGTAAAATTTTTTTCGCGAAAATTAGGGGTCCCTAGTTAAGACACGTGAGAGTCAAATTCAGCGAATCACCGACCATGAAGCAAAGCTGCAGATGTGTACACGAGGCATTGAAGCAAACTTTTGCAGAAATATTTTCACCAAACACAGGGGTCCCTAAGTATGAGGAAGAAGGTAGGGTAGGGCATTATTGAAGACTCACGTTGTGTATACCAGGGTAGGTATCTGCGCCGTATTCTGTCACCAGCACAGGCTTGTTGTGCTTGGTGTGGAAGCCACGGACTTGTTTCTCCACGTTGCTGGTGATGCCGTCCAGCCGGCCCCAGGTCTGGTCCCAGCCGTAGTATACATTCACACCGATCACGTCCAGCTCCCCTGCCTGTAACAACGTCGCTAGAGATGACTGTACATCACTGGAAGACTCGACTGTTAAATTGGTTCCAACATACATACAGTTAGTTACAAGCTTTACTCAGGATAGTTCTGTGGTGTTCGGGTAAAGAGATATGACTCAAAAAAAGAGATAATTGTGTTAAGTATGGGAGCTCATTCTACATGTTATGTTCTAGGTCTGAGTAAAAGGCTATAACTCTAATGTTTGTGAAAAGGTAAATAATTAAATTTGGATGTTTGTATGTTCCATTATACATAGTATAACGTCAAACTGTCTTTTTATATTTACACAAAACTCAATTTTTTGACTTTTACCATTTTACCCAAACACCACAGAATTTATCTTTCGACTGTACGTGGAACTGTTACAATATTTGACACAGCAAAAGTGAACTACGCTAATGCTATATACAGTGTTGTCAAATTGCATGTCAATATTTTGGGAAAACAACAGTCACTTGGAGAGGAACAAAACATGCTGTAAATGACCACTGGTCCTAAAAGGCACAGTTTCTACACTACAGCTCACCTACATGATGTGAGATTCATAGGGCGCAAGTTGCTGGAACATGTCACTGTGAAATGTCATCGTAACTGTAGGCAGTAGGGAGTTTTACAATGCAGAGTTAGCTGTTGTACATTTCGTGAATGGATCCTATCAATTTTCACAGTTATTCTTAGTGTAGATAGCTCAGTGACATAGTGGAGTAATGTTCAGGACTGCAGTGATGACATACAACAACGTGGTTCAGCCTGCTATGAATCTTACATCAAACTGTAGGGCTGAAACCGGACCTATTCCCTCACTGCTAGTCCAAACCACGGCCGTAGAAGAACAGGTCTGGACACTCGCCTGGAAACTTGACCCCTTTGTTGTTTGGCTGCAGTTCACTAAGTTACCGATAATGCTATACATTTTTGGCGCTGTAGTCCCGGCGGTCGAGCTATAACTTCGCACACTTCCCTCCCACAAAGATAAACAATTTATCAAAACTTAATTTTGTCAATTCATGAAATACTTCCTTCGCTCACCATTTTATACCATGGCTCCAGCAATCTTTATTTACTTTTTAATGTTAACAATGGAAAAAAATGTGGGCGGATTTTGAGCTCGACCGCCCGGATTACAGCGCCAAAAAGTACGACATTCTCGGTAACTTGACGAACTACAGCCAAACAACAAGGGGGTCAAGTAAAACACATTGGTAGATAGGCGAGTGTCCAGATCTGTTCTTCTACGACCGTGGTCCTAACCACACGCTGACAAGTAAGCGATGCAATAATGAACTGGCATCCACAAAACTCGCGTTATCATTTGATGCCACTGCGGCTTGTACATACCAGAGTACGACATGTGATTTCATTGGCTGCAAGTCTGCAAGTGATGTCAGTTGCATGTGTGACAGCTTTACAGGAAGTTAGTCACTCTACCACGGAACCGTTCATTATTGGTACAGACTGCTTATTTTCGCGAAAAGAGTTTTGCCCCACATTGTTTGAGTGCCTTATGTGCACACCTGCAGTTCTGCTTCGTGGTTACCGGGTAGCGTCAAATATCGTACAATGACAATATAGCTAACTCGTAAGAAAACACGAGACTGTTTATTTGGTTCCAACACACGCCGACAGGAGCGCTATTTCATCTGTAGTAACACATTGCTCTATGGGTAGTTCAAGTTTTATTTTAAATTGAAATGTAATCATGATTTTAGAATACAGACATACTCTTTTTGATATTACATTCATAAGTTAAAATTTAAAATGTTAACTAACACTTTCCCATACCATTAGCCTAAGAAAAATTCAGTGCGTAAATTTGTAAATACCATAAAAAGCAGAGACATAAGAATGTGAATTTTGCTAGTGTTTCCAGCACACCCCGTCGCTAACTCGTCTCGCGCTTTACAATGCTAAAAAGCTGGAGTTTCCCATATTGTCCTTTACGATATTTGCTAGCGAGTCTTTATGAAGAGACTACTATCATTTCACTGAGCCAATCACAGTAAGGTTACTGCAACACCACTCGTCTATGATTTGCGGGTGGAACCAAATATTGTACAAGGATAATACAGGAAAATCAGAAGAAAAACAGGAGACATGTTATTTAATTAGAGTTCACGTCGATATGAGCTCTGTTCCTTCTACTGTAGCACATTGCTCTATGGGTAGTTTTAGTTTTATATTTTGTCATTTATAAATTGAAATGCAATCATTATTTTGGAATATAATGATACTCTTTAGTTACTATTTTGTTAAGCTAAAATTTGAAATATGTATAAACACATTGTTATACTATTAGCCTAAAAGATGTTTGGTCCATAAATGTATAAACACCATAGAAAATATAGATGTAAGGATGCAAATTTTGCTAGTGTTTCCAGTTCACACCGTTGATAAAACGTCTCCTGCTCTAACAGTGCTAAAAGGCTGTACTTTACAATATTGTCCTTTTACGATATTTGGTAGAATCCACGACTCGTGACAGTTTAAACATACAATCACTGGCTGTAAAGCAGAACTACATTTGTGCACTTAAGGCTCGGAAACAAACTGGGGCTAAACTCTTTTCTCCAAAATCAGCAGTCCCTAATTATTGGGCAGCAGTGGAGTGAGGTGATCAGTTACAAGGTAAACTGGTGTTTGTTCAGTACTTTACAGTCTCGGTGCATGCAGCATGAACCAATAAGTATCGTGGAACATGGTCAAACCTAACATATTATGCGACCAATCATGAGCTATATGCGAGTCATACAGTATACGCGTGTTGTGACCTCAGCTGTACAACTATACGTCTGAGAGACTGGAGATTAGACGAGAAATTAAACAGGTACAGTTGAGGACAAATACAGTTTACCTTGAAACACTTTCACGACACACCTCTGTTGGACAGATGCATTCTCCGTAGGTAACCATATTTTTAGTTAATGAGGTACGTAGAGAGAGTGTACAGCCGATTGGACTTTGATCTGTCGATAAATAATAAGGCTAATTTTGCATGCCTCTAATAATGAAGCACTCATGATGTGTTTTTGAAATAAATAGGTTTGAATGATTTCGAGCGAAATCGTGGAGAAAGCTAGTTGTTGCGCTATGTCGTTTCAGACAACCATGTAAAAAAAAAAGAGAGAAATTTAGCCGAAATCTGTGGTAGTCAGAACACATACGGGTGCATCTTTAGCAAAGTCAAACACTTTGAGGATGTGTACCTCACACCAAAACAAACAGGCAAGTTTATGCAAACTTCAGTTCGAAAGCCACTCATTTCTGAACTATATAGCGACTGGTAAAGTTATTAAACTAACACACGTGTATGCAAACAGTTGGAAATTAATTTTAACTGCTTGGAATTTATAATATCATCCATTAGACACATACCTCACAACCTTTGAAGTTAAAAAAAAAAAAAACAAAAAAAAAACAGAGCTGCCACTTTTTAAAATATCTACCCTTGGACGTCTTTTCCGGAAATGAGTAAATGTTATTTTTGTAATTATATTTTCCCGTAAGAAGTCACGTTCCAAAATCTGTTCCATAAATTATGGTACATCCTGAACAATATTTTTCGTAACTTTACTCTAAGATACTGACCGACAGATCCTTGTTGTACAGTTGGCTTATGGCGAGCGTCACAGGACGTGACGTATCTAAAGACTTTACATCTGCGACCACAGCCCTGAAGACAAAAACAACAGTAAAATTTGTTGTCAAGTTAGTAATTAAACAATGTGTGTGTTATTATTTTTACGTTGTTACAAGTCCCAACATTTTATTAAATTGAAGACATTGAGTTAGTTTAATGGCTTAAATACAATATACTGTAGTTTAACAACAGTGAAATATCTTTAATACAAGCCTAAAGATACAATTTTTTTTCGGTTTATAATAATTAGTTTGTGCGATAACACTAGTTTGCATTTGCTATTTATTACGGGATAGTTAATATAAAAGTACATATATCATTATTTCCGTCGTGACAATTTTCTTACCATTGTGACTGATATTAAGAATGTTTTACGAACAAATAGTAAAACTTTCCTGACATTTGATTGATTTTTGCAAAGAGGGTGTAAAAAAATCTGGAGTGTTTTGCTGGATACCTGACATTGCTAGCGAATATTGAATCGCAGAAAACTTACACTGTCATGAAATGACTAAGCGCAAATATTCTTTCTTATTTAATGAAACTGAGGGTTTTATAGAACTCAATAACATTTATTAGCGATGACCGTTATCCAACAAGACATTTCAGTTTGTCAGTAAATATTTCGCTGAGCATTAAAATTAACTTTTAAGAGCCCTATACTGCTGCCACACGAGCATTGATTGTTACAGCGTGTTAGGAAAAAGTTTTTGTAAGATATTCTACTAAGTATGTGCTTGATATTTCTATCAACGAAAAGAAAACACATTTATAACCACGCTTCTTTTTTTTATTTTTATCATGCTTAAAAACACTGCTTCGGGGTAGTATCTCAACATGACCTAAAACGCCATTGTATGGGGCTCTTAATATTTACATCTCATTCCTTCTAGAAACGAACCCACTTTACTAAACGAGCACATTGTATTTACGGTGCTCCAAGTGAGAAAATCGTAATTTTATATTTGTATTGCTTTCGATCGTACCGCTGAACACAGCACCCACATGATCTAGTGATGTACTAGTTAGATAAGTGTAATTATGTATAATTAGAGTTCACAATTAACCAAGGTGTACACCCTAGTTAACATTGTCCTCCAGCCTTTTGGGTTTCGTTCATCATCAAGCAGAAGTTATCTCTTCCAAGATTCATAGAAATGAACGCAGTGATTCATAATGCGCTGTGAATTGCCAGAATCTATCTTCCAAAACATGTTCATTAAAACAGCCGCTATTACTTAAATTATAATTTGTTCTGTGGTGTTACTTTTTAACTAGCTCAGTTATTTTGTTCGTGTTCAGGGATAAGCTGCACTTCAGAATATCCGATATTGTACATGGAACTCAGTGTTGCCAATAAAGTACCAAGTGCCTTACAGCAATTAGCTAACGTCCTATAAAAATTTAATAATGTGTGTATGTGAACCAAATTTTGGTCAGCGCTTAGCAACGGAGCCTTCAGCGCTAGTGAAGGGTGACATGAGGTTATTATGGAGCAGCGCCAGAATGAAAATGGCGGGGGGTAAACGGGAAATCCCCGAGAAAACCCGCCGACCAATGGCATCGTCCCACATGCGAAAATCCGGGGATCGACCCCACCGGGAATCAAACTCGGATCGCCTTCTTGGGAGGCGATTGGTCTGACTATTCGGCCACTGCGGCCCCCTAACTTTAATAATGTTTTCCTGCATTCATCACACAATTCATAACGATTAAAATAAGTTGTTACAATTTAGCTCATGTACCAATTAGGTATTCACGGTTAAGTTATCATTTTTGATAACCGTCTTGTCAAAAACGGTCTGCAGTTTTAGTAGCTAACTATTGAGTATACTGAAGACTTTTTTCTATTACTTCCACATTTGTGGCGGCCAGATGCAATTCACTGACACGGGGGATAAAATAGGACCTACGGGGATTTAAAATTGCTCCCTACACCACGATTAGCTGAAAATTAACCCCGTTAGCGTCTAGTATTCTTTCAGTGTAAAAGAAAAAATTTCAAGTCTTCTAAACGTGACAATAAATATTCATGTTTCTAGGCAATGCAAAAATTCATCTCAAAATGTTAATTGTTTTTAAATTATTAATATATTTAAATGATTTTTTGAACTGATTAACAACACAAGATAACTCAAGATAATGTTGGGAAAAGTTAAAAGGTACAATATCATCAGAATAATAATCGAAATATCCCACAATTTATTTATACCTTATAGGATTTAATTAGAGAGGATTTCAAAATGACCATATTAACGCTAATTAAGTCGCAAATTTTACCAAAGAAATTAACAGCCAAAACAACCAAATTTTGAAGTAAAACAAGGGAATTGGTAACACTGTCTTCAGCCAACATCTCTTACAGACGTTGTGTGAGTTTAAAGATATCACTACAACTCTGATTTAAAGGATGACTGGGGACAGACACCATGCACAGCCCACACATTTTACTAAACACACATACAACGCTAATAATAATAATAATAATAATAATAATAATAATAATAATAATAATAATAATAATATATATATATCATACACTTCATAAAAACACGACAGGTTAACGTAGTGATAAAGTTTAGCTCTTAAAACAAAATAATAACATGAAGAAATTCAACGCATAAAATATGTAATTTTTTAAATGATATATTTCGAAACGTTTTTTTAAAACTGCTACAGGTCATCCGAAATAAAGTGAGCACTAACAATTAAAAAAAAAAAAATCACTAGCCGTAGCTTAATCCAATGTAATATTAACAATAGTTTCCTTACTAATTATATGTGTAATAGTGTGGCGATTTTTTCGTCACATGTTTTCAGTATAACCTTTTTTAACCAATTTATAAATTTATAAATTTTTGTTAAAATTTTGTCACTTTTCTTTTTGGACCAGTATTTTGTATGTTTATTGATTTTTTGTTGTAATTTATTCAAGACTCGGCGCCGAGGAGTTAAAACTTATATTTGTATTAGTTTGGTTTAGTTATGGGCATATTTATAATTTGTATAATTTTTATACTAAGATTTGTTTATGCACACATCCTGTATAGTGCTACATGATGACGCGACTCAGACCTGTATGTTGTTTACGAAGTTGATCGGCAACAAGGAGGTGGGGGGAAGGGTTGGCGAGCTAGCTTCGTCGTGTTTTTGGCCATTCGGCTGATAGCTTCAGGTAGAGGCACCTCGACTACTGGCTTGTTTTACAAGAGTGCTAAATCTGGTAGTAATGAGAACGAGATTCAGGCAGTGGTGTTAAAGGATTGCTGTATTGCCTTGTGATTATACTGCAGATTATCCTGCAGTATGAGTTGCGGTGAATTACCTATTTTACGAAGAGGATTGGTACTGGACGACTCCTTTTTCTTTGTGCCTGGACTGGGCATGAGAAAAACCTGCTTACCTCGATTATGAAGACCTGCAAGTCTGTGGAAGTCGGGAATATGCCCGCAGTGATTTCGGCTTGGTAATATGAACCTGAAAACTGTAAGTGTGAACCTACCGATTTATTATCTATTTCTACTGCACAGTTGTTTGCAAAGTTGTACTGGACATTATTGACTATTTACGATTAAACCCACCTGATGAAGAACATATATCGCTCGTAAACATACAAACTTTTTAAGTCAGTCACGACTGTCTCAAATGCGCGTTAACCCCCCCCCCCCCATTTGCCGATCTACCTATTTACCTAGTATTGTTTGCAGAGCAATATTTATATTAAACATGATTCATGAAATACAGCATTGAACTTTGAATGCACGACATTGTTCGTACATGTAATCTACGCCATAATTATTTGGAACTGTGTGTCACTCTAACAGTTACTCAATTCTTATTATTATGCATTGCACCTTTTGAAATACTTTGTTGTATATAACGAAGACAATATTTTTGTTGTGATGTAAGTGGCATCTTTTTGCCTGGTGTTATTGTAATGAAAATGTATTATACACACACACACACACACACACACACACACACACACACACACACACACACACACACACACACACATATATATATATATATATATATATATATATATATATATATAGTTATATTGGTAAAACGATAACATACCTTGATTTTAGACAGGTCCAACCTTTTGTCTATATTAGGAACTCTATACTTTGATGAGTGCTCTAGTGTGTTCGTTATCTACTGTGCATGTACACGGGTTAGAGCAGAGCTGTGGGTGCTCTGGCCCGCGTATATGTCACAATAGCAAATTGCCGTTTGTAATCCCGTGTATTTTCCTATTTAAATGCAACAATACTGAAATAAAATCTACTGAATTCTACATACTTGCATTTTGTACAGTTAAAATAAACTTTTCTTCATCAAACTATAAAGGATTCTGTCGACTGCGCAATTTACCTCAAACGTGCATACATCAAGTAACGTTTCAAGAGAGGTTAGATGGTTAGATATTTCTTGTCGTTAGCCGCAAGGTGCGGAAATATACAAATTGGCTGAAAATATAAATTTATAAGTTTTTTTAGTGCTCACTTTATTTGGAACCGTCTTCAGAAAGCATATGATTAAATAACTTAAATTTGTGGTAAATGCGGAAAATATGTAGACATTAATTACTGTAAATACACATTCGTAATTAAAAACAAATAATTTAATGATTTTCAAATGATATGTCAAAGAGAAAATTTCAACGTTACGTACTAACTTATGCACAACCATTATATACGCTACTGTATAAATAGATGTCATGATGTCGTAATGTTAAGTGTAATATCACTAGTAAAACTATTTTTCTTTATTTAAAAATGTTTTGCAAATGAGGATTCATATAATGTATGCAGATTCATATAAAAAAATTGTGTTCACAAGTGTTATTAGACATGTAAATATGTGACTCGTGAAATTTTTTGTTATTTTTATTTCTGTAGTGGGTGTAGTTTTTAACATTAGCCTTGTTACGAAAATAAAATTTGGTTTTTAGTGTATCTCGCAGAAAAAAAATTACATGCTGAATATACCATCAGAAGGCATAGTACAGTACATGAATTAATTATAAAACGTCATTAAAAACCTCCAACGTTCAGAAGTTTATGCATTTACACTAATAATGTAAACAAAAAAAAAAAAAAAGGATATTTTTTTAAGTTTTTCAGAAATATTTATTTGGAGTGAGGCACAGGTCAAGCATATCATCTTGCTTGAAATGCCCAAAATTCCAGCTTCCGTGACTGTTCCCCTCACTCGGAAAATTTGTTTGCTAAAAATGTTTGAGAAAATCGTTGTTGTAGGATATATCCTCGGTAAACTGCTTGACATAGGCCTAAATAATAATATAATCTTTCAATAATTTATCATGCAGAATCATTACAAGTGAATTTTAAGTAAAATTTCAAGAATTCACTTGTAATGATTCTGCATGACAAATTAATGAAATATTACATTATTATTTATGCCAAGCAGTTTACCATGAGAATATTCTATGCTTTGTCGAAAATAAAATTTTGTTAATATAATTTTAATAAATGTTACGGCACAAAAACTGAAAATACAATAGAATCGTCAACCACCCGCCTTAAAGAATCAGGCGAAGATGCAGTAATAATAATAATGATGATGATAATAAACAAAGACAGAGTGTGCAGTACGTACTTGATGTGACTCTCTGTCCCGTTGGCATCCGTGTTCAGGTCATTGCCGATACTCCACATGATCACACTGGGTCTGTTCTTATCACGTGCTATCATTTCTGACACTATCGCCTTGTGCTTGGTCAACACCGAGCCGCCCCATCTCCTGCAAGCACACGCGACTAGTCAGGCCGTGTTCAAAGTAACACTACAGTATTCGCACTCGCTCACTCTTCAAGTGACGCCAGAGAGCGTTGTTCGATAAAGCAGAGTACAGCGCATGAGTGAGCGTAGAAAGTGTTTGTAAATGCACGTCCTACGCGCACTCTACGTGTATTTATTTTCTTTAGAGTTATGTTTATTTGTTTTCTTCTCTCACCCTTTGCGTCCAGTATGTTCTCAGGTGCGGTAGATAATGATTATAATATTTTAGAACAAGAATGTTAATGCTGTCAGTTTTCTTTTGTGGCACGTAACTTAAAAATATAGTAAATCGAGGAGTAAATGAAAATCATATAAACTTTCCCACAAATCAAATTTGGGACACTTACCAGTAAGTTGGTATTTTTAAAGTATTCTGGGCCTTCGCCCCTCGCTTTTTTTTTTTTGTAGTGTAAATTGTGTTTTGCCGGTTGCGTCCCGCGCTCGGCCGGACGAGGTCACCGGCACGGGAAGAAATCGCCAGTTGACGCTAAACGGCGTGAGTCACTCCGGGCCCTTCAAGACTTTGCATAATCGCTAGTGTACCAATAGCTTCAGTTTTAAATCTCGGAACCGTTAATTTTTCATTGGCCCGGAGGTGCCCCTCGACCCCTGCAACTCAACCGCCCAGGGACTTAACGCAATTTCACAGTTACCCACGTGGTGTTTTTCAAACAGCGTAGCCCACCGGTCGGACCTAGGACGGGGTCCACCGTGATTGGATGGTGTTATACAATAAATATGGATACCATTGAGGTACGTATTTTATTGGCTTGCCACTTCACGGCCTCCAGGGCGCGGGACCCTTCAACCCGCACTTACCCAGAGTATTGCGTAGGGTTGGTGTTTTGTCTGTGCTACGGGCGTGGGGAACGCCAAAATATTCTCTTGCGTAACTATCAACGACGACGAGCGGGGAGTGTTACTTCCATGCCACGGCAATCGGCCACATTGCCCAGTAAAATGTTCTCTCTGTCTCTCATTCTGAGTGCCCGTTCTCTAATAACGGGCTGGCTCTACCGGGTTTTACTTTACCGGTGCTATCCGGCGGAATTTAATACCTAACCACCACCCCTGCCCGCGTTAACTTCCCCTTGCTTTGTGATTGTTGACACATCAACCAACGTCACATACATTTCTTTCTATTTATAATCTTTACAGTATAAAACCCTTCCACTGGTATTTTCTTAAGAACACAGATTGCACACGCATTATAACGCAATTTTCTTTGAGTGACTGTTACAGCTGACAGCATATTTCATCAGATTTTCCAGGAAACTATTCTGGAGTGTTTAACTATATAAATGTAGGGGATAGTGAAATACTTTACCGGGTATACTCAAAAGTCATTGGTAAACTCCGGCAGGCGATATCTAAGCTGAAAACGTACGGCGAGCCGTGATCGAATATGCTTCCAAAGGAACGCAAATGTAGAGAAAATAGCCAGCGTATTACAAACAACACGGAACAAGTTACGGTGTTGTCGGGCGCACAGGAGAAGACTCGGAAATCTCGCGTATTTCAAACGCCTTTACACGTTAATTGCTTTCGTATCTGTGTCAAGTGTTGATGAAATTCTCCATTGAGGTATGTGAAACAATAGCAAGAGCCCGTGAATTTCGGTGACAAGAATTCTGCATAACTTTGTTTCAGTGCCTTTGCATTTGTTCTCCATGATTACTGACAGACCGTATTTGAGCAGAGGCATCGCTTATTTGACTGTGCCAATCAAAAGAAGGTTACTGCGACACCACACGTCTGTGATTTGTAGGTAAAATCGCAAGACATCACGCAGTTAAATCAGCCTATCACCGACTGAAGCAGAACTGCATATGTCTACGTAAGGCACTCAAACAAACTGGGGCAAAATTCTTTTCGCGAAAAGTTCATGGCCCTACAAATCACTAGAGCCACGATTTGTGTAACATTTGGTTTCATAGCGTTATGTGCACATCTGCAGCCCTGCTTCATGGCCAGTGATCGGATGACTTTACTCTCACTTGCCGTAGCAAATTACAGACGTACGTATGGGTCACACAATAAGCTTATTCTGATTGGTGCAGTCAAATGAGAAGCGTGTCTGAACAAAGTCACGCTGCCAGTAACCTTGTAGCAGAACTGCCGATGTGCACGTGAGTCTCTGAAACAAAGCGGGGCAAAAATCTTTTCGCGACAAAATCGTGGCCCTACAAATCACTGAACAAGAAGCAGAGCTGCGGGTGTCCACGTAAGACAATGAAACACGTAGGTGCAGAATTCTTTCCACAGAAAATCATTGCCTCTACCAATAGCAGACCAGCAGCCCTTGTACCAACAGCTGAAGACAGAGTGTACACAGAACTGCGGAGTCTAGCCGGATGGTCTTTGAACCCGCGGAATTTCCGGGTAGGTCTCCATGTAGCTTCTGCCTTAGGTTGCCGCAGATTTTCGTGACAAATCTCGTGCTGTGGTTTGTAGTTTCTGTTTCTATGAAAACTTTGTATTAATTCTCATATTGGCACGTACCCAATGTTCGTGAAAGGAACTTCGTCGATGACCAAGAACCCCATTCGGTCACACATGTCCATGATCTCCTCGGAATGAGGGTAGTGAGCAGTCCTGTAGCTGTTGCCTCCAATCCAACTCAGCAACAGATGGTCTCTAGTCGCAATAGAGTAGTCCAGGCCTCGTCCTCTAAACTGTATTAAACAACACATTATTGTGTATTGATTATATTAATAGATTTACAGCACAATCACAAAAATTTGTACTGAACAATGAATGACCATTTTTAAAGAAAAGACCTGAAAGAATTTTCTTACTTAGTAGCTAACTATGCCGAAACAACAAGCACAGAATCGTGTTATTGTTAGGCTTCGGCAGCCAAGTATGGTATCGAACTTCACAAGCCTGTTTATTAGCATAATTTACTTTAGCCAATAGCAAATTAATTTCCCAACGAAAACCCAACGTTTTCAGAGAAACTACTATCAACCAGATTCACTTGTAGGTTAGCAATTTCAAACCAAAGTCAACGGAATAATTTGCAAAATAATTTATCAGTATGTGGTATGGATATACTGCAAAAGTGTTAAAGGTTCTACGGTGTTTGTAAAATAAATTTGGATCTCCTTTAAATGGGCGTGCAAATCACTGTAAAACTCATTTCATCTCTACTTTCAACCCACTATAATACTTCAAAATATATAAACAACTTCTCATTTGAAAACAACTACCTTAAGTGCTACTTACATCTGAGTCCTCGTGTCTACGGAATCCTCGCAGGTAAAGTGGTTTGTTGTTTATTAACAGCTGCTTGTTGTTCCATGATATCGTCCTGATGCCCACAGGAAGTGTGTACGTATCTGAGACAGTAGAGTCCACCGTCAACTGTAAAAACAAACATTACAAAATAAGGTGAAAATTACTATAAAAATACAAGCTTCTCTCAAGTTTTCGTTATCATTATTAATCACTATCCTGGAGCTAATTAACTATCCACTCTATTTGCTTTTAGTGCTTATAAGAGATGATTATAGTTACTGTTGGTTAGCATAACACACATTCTTAACGAATGTCTTTTTAAATTAACGAGACGATTTTCATTAAAGTTGTGGGGTTACATCAGGCGTTGTCTAAATGTAAACTCAGTTTTTCACATCTTAAAACTTTTAAATTCATCATAAGCATTAGAAAAACAGAAATTATACTGTAACATAATACTTGACTGGATATAGTTTCTTTGACACACTCCATTGCAATTTAGATGACTGTCAAAGAAACTATAGATAATGGAAAAACATAAATAAGCAGAGAACCCTTTAGCCGGCTGTTGACTAAAGCATCCTCTGCTTGTTTATATGTTCTATTATCTGTAGTTTTCTTCGACAATCATCTAAATCACAATGGAGTACGTCCAAGAAACTAAATCCAGTCACGAACTCACATTGTACTGTTCTTTCAAAGATCATAACACAATAATTATTTATGTAAATTTTCATTTTTAATTTTTTAAATCCTTTGAAAACTGTAATACTACATTTCGTTTTCTTTCTAATATTTTCAGACGGATTGACGAAAATATAGTAAAGCCTAAATACCACTGCACTTTCAATTTAAGGGACTAGAAAACTCTCTCGTAACTTGATATTTTACCAAAGTTTTATTTAAAAATCTGAAAATGTCATTACAGAGCCAAACAATTTATATATAATTGAATTGAAGTGTTTATCACAACGTAGTACCCTAATATTAATATCAAACTCAGATAATTTTTTTAAGATGGTTTGATCAATATTCACATTACATTTAGGTAAAATATCAACATAATTTCTATGTAATATCAGTGCGGTTAAAGGTTAACAGCACATATGAAATATCAGCTCACTTTATCTTCAAATTCATGTTTTCTTTCGCCACAAGTACAACTATAGCCTTGTATACATATGTAAATCAGATGGTTCATTTGAAATTGGAACTAGCTTTACTTGCTACTAACTTAAACGTCAGTATCTTTAATGAAATTGTAGTAAGAGCAGAATTTTTTCGAATGTTAATATAAAGACCATTTTATTGTCAGCGTACAACATGAAGCTGGAACATAATTTCTTGCTTGCTGGTTACGAGCACGTTCAGTGCCATTCGTGAAGCATTGTCGCTACAAGTCTCAATATCAGGTGAAGGTAGCTTGGGTCGGATATCATGAGCCAATTATAGCTACTTCTGGGACAGGTAGACCAGGTTGGAGCTGATGAATCGTGGATAACTTATAATTGCTTTAGACATGGTAAAGGTGACTTGATGATCTCATAATAAGTCACGAAGAACTTACCGTCATTTGGATGTAGTAGAGGTAGCCAAAACTGAAGTTCATGAACCAACAATGGAAACTTCTGGGACAAGTAGACCAGGTTGGAGCTGATGAATCGTGGAGGGTAACTTATAACGGCCTTAGGCATGGTAAATGTGGCTGGGACCTGATGATTCCTTAAGTCATGAAGAACTTACAGTGACTTTGATGTAGTAAAGATAGCCAAGAGTGAAGTTCGTGAACCAACTACGGATACTTCTGTGACAAGTAGATCAGGTTGATGCTGATGAATCGCGGAGGGTAACTTATGATAGCCTAAACATGTTAAAGGTGTCTAGGGCCAGAGTTCACGAACTGGCTTGGAGAACTCACCATGACCTGGAAGTAGTAGATGTATCCAGGACTGGAGCTCAGGAGCCAACCACGGATACATCTGGGATAAGCAGGCCAGATTGGAACGGATGAATAACGGAGAGTAAGTTACAGTTGTCTAGATATGGTACAGGTGGTTATGGGTGGAGCTCATGGTCAGCCATGAACTTACCGTGACCTGGAGGTGGTAGAGATAACCAGGACTGGAGCTCATGAGCTGCGGCCACCACAAGTGTGCATTAGGCACCTGCAGATCTCCTTCTGCCCCGGTTGCCGTGGCTACAACCTTGTCCTCTCGGTCGAGTAGCTCCACCTTCACAGTTGGACTGGCCCTGTTAAGACCCTCCTTGGTGCTCTGGTACTTGACGCTGTATTGTACTGTTCCTGCCAACACAATGTACATTTGTATGTCATTGTAGGACATCAGCGCTCAAACTGTTAGACTAGGTATTCGCCTCCTACCACGGCAATTCGGTCTCGATTCCTAATCGGGTCGTTAATGGTTTAGCCTTGTGACGAATGTAGCCAACTTATCCATAGACTTTCAGGTCATTTTTGGGTTACGTTAATTTTTTTCCTGCCTCTTCAACAGCATTGATCCAAAATCACCTGCACTTCATCCTTACCTGCCGTCATAAAACATACAATGAACAAAGAAATACTATGTAAGTCAGTTTGATGTTACCAAATATAAGTTAGGTGTAAACAACCGCAATTAAAGAAATAATAATTATACCGGAGGGGTTATCATTGGAGCATGTTGGAGAGTTTTAGAACAATGACATTTACCATGTAAAAATAAAATATACAGCATATATAAATGAATAACAATTAATTAAATAAATTATAAAATATTGCACCACACAAATAATGTGTTGCACGGTACCAACAACTGGTAGATGTTCGGTGGCACCTCGACTGACAGATGTCATAAGGAGCTGCCTACATATGGTACTGAAAGGCACATACATATTACCAGCCGCTACGACAGCCCTTGGAGGGTGCACACAGCATGTCGACGTATGCCTGTACACTGTGCATATGCTATGAAACATCCAACCGGCTTCTCGTAGGCAGACGGTGCACCTGTCTCAAAACTCATACTGCGGGGCAAGGCCAATGTGAGATTTGAGAAGTGTTTCACTCCACACTTTTGAGGCGGAATTGAATAATTTCTGTTCAGGAACAAGTTTAAACAGGAAATGCTTACGGTATCCCATGCACGTAATTATATGTGTGTATGTATACATACAAAATATAACTAAAAAGCAATGAAGTAGGCGAATGTTAATTATCCTATTAATAGAGTTCAATATTAAAATATTTCAGAATCACAAAACTATGTACCTAAAACATTTTGTCATATTAATTTTTGCTGTATAATTCAAAGTATTCACACTGCGGCCAAGATATTATTTAGTGTTTTACAGCTACAAATCCTGGTTGGATATGTATCCCTTCTCGTGGTGTTATTCGAGAAATCGATATTGTTTCTGCGATGTTCAGGAATATAGGGAAATGAAAATAAACTGGAGCACAAAAATAACTAATCCACTATACAGCTCGACCAACCTAAGTGTAGCCCCGGGTAGGGGAGGTAAGAGCACTAGTTGTTTCGAGATCACCGTGTGAAGGCAGTGGAGGGGAATATCTTGGAGCCTTCCCCGTACACTCCGTTCAAATCGTAAGCGACCATCTGTAGTAGGTCTAATAGGAGAAAAGTTCTCTGAACACCAAGATTTGGTATTTGATAGGACCTAAACGCAGCACCTACTCCCAAACGTAACAACCTGTTCCCCTTAATGTTTTCCCCACGACACCTCCTTAGAGTATTTAACAGGCGAATTTTTCAAATTAGTTCATACTTCCGTCACCAACAGACTTTTTTCTTTGTTTATTTATTCTGTTTTATAAAACATAAGTAACAAAAAACCATTGAAGTGACCAGTTTAACATACACATCGTGCTATCTACTTGCAAAAATTAACACATAAAATAAAATAATCACACGAATAATGTCACACATATTTGTGATACGAGTAACCAAAAAGCATAGTATGTTCAACATTCCTACTCATCTGATTTACGTAGCGTAACATAATTGTTAATTATGCTTTTATATAAAAATAAATGTTACAGTCATAGTTCACATTAGATGAAAATGTCCTATAAATATAAAGAAAAAACCTAATTCATTGGGATGCGACAAAGGCGCAGCGTCTGGGGACATTAGCTATTCCTATCACATGTGCTGCTGACATGCTGTAATGGGACAAGTATGCGATCGACAGTATATTTGTTCTACTAAAATGTATTATAAAGTACCATCTATTGCTGTCACATTCTTCAGATGATATATCTACTGATATGCCACTACATCCTCTCGGTGCAAACAAACACTCGTTCCTGACATACAGTTCCTGTAATATCGAAGTTTGATACTATGTGTTTTGTATGTCACAGTAATATACCTTGTTGATGCGCGATACAAAACATGACCTGGACGTAAACTACACTCTGATTGTGACTTCCCAGCTGGCGAGACTGTATGCACTGCTTGTCACGACGGATGGGCTACTTGCTCGCTATTGGCTGGGAGGATGTAGCGGGTCGAAGGAGAGTAGGAGGTGAGGTATACCAGAGAGGGGGGTGGCAGTTGTTCACATATTTTCCGAGGACACACTTAGGTTTGTCGAGCAGTACGAGCATGAACCACACGAGCAAAGAATGTAATCCAGGAAAAGTTTCTTAAGAACATCAAAGGAATTTATAATCACTGATAAAAATTGTAGGCTACAATAGTAGGAAGCTAAGTCCTCCTTTCCACTAGTTGAAAAAAGAGTGTATTTTAGGCTTCACCATCAGGGCATGAAGAGGGATGGCTAACATGTAAGTCTCTGGGCATGCAGAGATCAGAAACAGGCAAATCTATGGTTACTCTAGAAAGACGGGGCTATACAAGCTAAGATATCTGGTGCGACTGTGGAGAAGACCAGAATGTTAAACACATGTCCAGTCTCCAGCACAAAAGATAACTTAAACATTGCATCTGGCCTGAAAAATGCGCTGAAAGTGGTTAAGTTTTCGGCACGTGTTAAATGATGATTGTAAATGTTTGTAACTGTGTAAATATGTATGTGTTTTTCTTTATGAAAGGAGAATAATAACAATGTTATATCCATGCAAGCAAATAGAGAAACACGACTGGATAGTAACGACCGCACGTGGCAACCATAGCACGATTTGTTAATGGCGTTCAACTTTTTTTATTACCTATGAGAGTATAAATCAGTTACCTGTGGTGTTCTTGATTCCAGTTTTCACTGTGATGTCTTCGATGAAGGTTTTAGGTGTTGTGTATAGATGAACTGGCCTATCAATGCCTGCGTAGTGGAAGTAATCGAAGTCGTGGTTCTGTACAGTCAGCTTACCACTGTCACTGCAAAACAAATCATGGCCAGTTTAAATGCCGAAATCCAAGTCGGCTTCAGCTTCCGTTGCGAGCAAGCGTGGATGCTGAGAGTAATAGAGTAACAGAAGTGGAGGATAAGGAACGAATTAATGTGCAGCAAATAATACTATACATTACATAAAACAGATTTCCTGATTTACGTATTGGATCCCACCTACGAATCAAAACAACATAATTGAGAAATTCCTCTGTATGTATACTGTATAAATGAATAAATAAATAAATAAATGTATATTAGAAATTTCAATAAATTAGAAACCGACATGGAAATATTAAAAGAGTCTGAAAATTAAAATTTCAGTCGTTATCTAGCAACGCAAATTGTTGCTGTAAACGACTATCTTAAGTCTACATGTAGCGCATTTCAACACATCTTAAAAGCTAGTAAAGTAATGGAAAGTTGTTAAAGTCTGTTTCAATTACGAAGGCCAATTTTGACAGTTTTTCTACCAATAAATATTTATTTTTCCGCATTTATAATTACCTGTGGCTTTATATAAAACACGTTTTCTATACCAATGTGGTTAAGCGTTGTAATGGATTCAGAATGGAGTTCACATGAGACATGATCCTTCCTACTCCTTCCCTAAATAACAACCGCAAATCGTTATGAAGTCGGTCTGCAAATATTTTAAATCTGAAATTAAATATCGAGTTAATGTTTTTTTTCTTCTGAAATTTAGACTAACCTCCTCCTATGCTACGAATAAAAATATCCCGCATCTGTGAAATTAAAAGGTAATAATTCCTACCCACAGCTCTTATAAAACCAAAAATCTAGATCCTCTTGAGTATCTGCCACCTTTCTACGGAATATAACTATTAAAACATAACCTATGTAGCTGAGATGCACGAAACGCAATTATGAATAGCCACTCCGTTAGGCCGGGGAGAGCCACACCTTAACGCGAATCATTAAAAAATTATCCAAGTGAAGTTTACATGTATTCCAGAATTCAACTGAGAATCAATCTTTCTTCCATTCGTTCAATCATAATCTGGCGAAACTTTGGTGATCAACCTAGCTAACTCTATCTTGTAACATTTTGTAGACGCCTGATTAATACAAAATATAATACTTCCATACATCTCTCAATGTTTTCACGTTGACAATTTTTTTTTGTAAAGAAACCTAACCTGACATCTCAGCTTCAGAATTTTTATGAACTATTGATTGAGTGTGAATATGATCGTTTGTATAGCTGAATACACGGCTGCACAGTCTGCGAACCTCGCGCAAAGAGTAAACCTTGCGAGTAATTATTTTCACCACAAATTTCTCACACACACACACATATTATATATATATATATATATATATATATATATATATATATATATATATATATATATATAATTTTAAGTTCACAGTATTGTCTAGCTATCAGCTGTTCAACAGTAATATAAAACTTAGGTAAACCAAATTTAAACATATCATACATGTTTATTAAGGCTTCTTTAGTTACCAAGGGCGGATATATCTGTGGATCGTGGATGGGACTATGCCTTAAAACATATATGTATCCATACCCCAAACCAACTAGTGATCCTCCCCTAGGAAAATTCGGATTTTAGGATGCAAAATGATGTTATTTAAGTAGTTTCCAAACTAAAAAATAAAAATTACGTCCTTTAAGAAATTGTAATATTTTTAAAGATAACTTGTGCTTTAGAAGTGTAAACCTTTGTCCTGATATAAAATCAATTACGTAAATTTCATTTTTAAGCTTTTGCTTCCATATAGTTGTAAGAAGTTATTGTTGTGTTAATGTTGTGCTGTTTTTAAAAATTGTAGGAAAAATATGAGCTAATATATTCAATATTTGACTAGGCACTTATTTGGTTTTATATATTTGGAGAAGTCTTGGGAGGGACAATGGCCCGTCTCCCTGTGGACCCACCCCTGTCAGTTAATAATTTAGTTGCTGTGAAATAAAGACAGGTTATTTAATTTTAAGTGTCTTGAACGTAAACTGTTGTGTTCCTTTTAAAGATGCCCCTTGGCATACTTGTGTAACGACAGAGTGCTGTGTTCTGCACTAACATAAATAATGAAATAGAGACTCGGACATTTGCAGCTCTCAATGATTGGATGTTTTTAACTCCCAATGGCTCGGGGATCTACCCGGACGGAAATCACAGACGGGAGGTGTCGCAAATACCTTGTTCTGATTGGCCCAGAAAAATGTGTGACGCCTCTGAACAAATACACTCTGCCAATAACCGCGAAGCAGATCTGCAGACGTGTACGTAAGTAAATATAACAAGTAGGTGAAAAATTCTTTTCATCAAAAATCGCTGGCTCTGGCGATATAAGTCACAAGTCTCTGACATGCTTGCAGACTTTCAGACCAGTGGCGTACCCAAGGAGAATTTTACGAGTTGAATTACCACCCGGAAATATTTAAAAAAAAATTTAATAGTGGTTATTTTCTTACACTGGTTACGAACAATTTAATTGTTAGGGATTTAACACTATTATGCTGTAAAGGCCAAATCATACAGCAAAACTTTGGCAGGGAGTGTCTCCATTTTGGCTTTTTTGCATTGCTTGAATAGCACCATTTTGCACCTTGAAATCCAAAATTTTCCCTTGAAATGGCACCGGACTAAACCTTTTTGTTGGAGAGGGAACAGAGTCACTGTTAATTCATAACATCATCAGCTTCGGGACCCCTTTCCCATTAATGTCAAATTACTGATTCTATCTTCTGTCTTAGGAGTGCGCGGTGTATAACTCAGCGCTAAGATAATCCGTATAGGATCGTAGGTTTCTTGAAGCCAATTTGCAAAAATAAAAAAACAGCTATCCTAGACAATAGTCTTTGTCAACTATCTACAGTAACGTATATCAGAAGAACTATCTCTGAAGCCAAAATCTCGTACATTTAAAAGCGGCGCAAGATATCACGCTTAACAAATGCATCATTGTGGGCAAATGCTTGCTCATAAAGCTGGCAATTATCGTTATTGAGGAATGTTGTTTTGTGGTTTATCTATATCGACTTTCAAAAAGTGTAGATATCAGTTGTAGAACTCAGCGCTTATTTGTCTTCCTCGCCCTATTAAGGGAACGGTCGACATAAATTATCATCGTCATAATTTTATGCCTGTATTGGTACCATATATATTATTTTCAGAGTTTAGACATAAGTTGTGACTCCGCTCTTATGAAATTTCTTTTAAGTGTCATAGTTCATGCGTAATGGCTCATAAATATCATAATTTCCATTGTTCGGTTTTATGTAGACCTACGCCACTAAAACAGACATACCAAACAGAAAAAAAATACACAGTGAATAACCACGCTGCAGGCTACAAGCTGACATATGCAAACACAAAAGATTAAAGTTTTTGTGTTTTTAATTTTTTAAAAAGTTGTTGAGTTATTCCAATTTTCATTTCAAATTTCAGCATTTTTGTTTAGTTTTAAATATATATTTTTTGTTTTTATGTACGTCAACATGTAGCCTGCAACGGTGTTATTCACTGTGAAAGTTTTCAATTTGGTATGCCAATTGGTTTTGGTGTCGTACATAAAACCGTAACATGCACATTTTTGTTTTTATGAGACATCACGCAAAAACTATGAGAGATAAAAAAATTCAATAAGAGCAAAATGTTGTCAAATTTGTGACTAAAATAAGAAAACAAATTCTGGTGCAAATATAACATTTAAATAAAATATGACGGTGGAAATTTCTTTAGATAGAGTGATTGAGATGGGGGAGGGGGTTAGACAATTTTTTTGCATTGTCAGTTTTTGAGACATTATATTTATTCTCGTTGTATTATCATACTTTTCTCTTCGACAAAGCATACGATATATTCTTGCTAAATTGCTTGACGTAAATAACAATGGTATCTTTTATTAATCTGACATGCAGAATCATTGCATAAGAATTATAGGTTAACTTTAAAGAATTCCCTTGCAGTGATTCTGCATGACAAATTAATTAAATATTCCACTATTATTTATGTCAAGCAGTTTACAAAGATTATATCCTATGCTTTGTCGAAGAGTAAATTTTGATAATACAACTTAAATACATGTTTTGGTTCAAAAAGTGAAAATACTTTAAAATTATCTAACTCTCCCCCGTAACACCCCTCTCTCCCGATAAAATTTCCTTGGTGAGCCCCTGTTTAAGACATAAACTGTTGACCATGCAAGCCTGGACATGTGACTCAACAAACTTACCTAAACTAAGCATGTTATTATCTTACTGCTGTCCCCACGATATGAAAATAAAAACAGTTGGGTGATGTACTCACGTGTTGATGACAGACGTGGATCCTTTAGGAATGGAGCTGGAGCTGAGCGTGTTGTCGACGGCCACCGTCACCAGGTTCTTCGCCCCGAGCTTCACGTAGCGCGTCACGTCGGCTCGGAACGGCAGCTGGCCGAACTCGTGTTGGGCCACTTCTTGCCCGTTCACCCACTGCGAGGACAACAAACAATCATGTCCTTAGACGATGAAACAAAAACAAGCAGCAACCAAGATCAGAGCATCACACACCCCTCAATTAGCAGATTCTTCAACTTACGGTACTTTGTTTTCAGTTTTGCGTAATTCAAATAAAACGGTTGTTATTAGTAGAGACGTGAATGTTTCGCGTTATTGTACGGTGACAGCCTAGAATTCACTGGCCTATGCTTACCCGAACATACTCCGTGACGTTATCGTGTCCGACACTTCGTATCGTTGGTGTGTTCGTGTCACAGGATATTGGGTATTTTACATTTGACCATAATTATATTGATAGGGGCACGGTCGTAGAAGAACAGGTCTGGACACTCGCCTATCTAACAATGTATTTTGTTTGGCCCGCTTGTTGTTTGGCTGGAGTTCGTCAAGTTACCGATAATGCCGTACTTTTTGGCGCTGTAATCCGGGCGGTCGGACTCAAACTCCGCCCACTTTTTTTCCATTGTTAAATTTATAAAGTAAATAAAGATTGCTGGAGCCTTTTCTTAAATTTGTGAGCGAAAGAAGTATTTCATAAATTGATAAAAATACGTTTTGATAAATTGTTTATCTTAGTGGAAAGGAAGTAGGTGGAGCTTGAGTCCGACAGCTCTAACTGAAGCGCCAATGAAACACAATATTCTCAGTAACTTGATAACTGCAGCCAAGCAACAAGGGGATCAAGTTTCCAGGCGAGTGACCAGACCTGTTCTTTTACGGCCGTGGATAGGGGTGTGTCAATTTCACGGATTCATCTAGCAACAGCTAAGATTTCTGAGTCCTATAAGCCCATTCTACAATACCATGAGCGTTGTCCGCGTATGTCCCGCGTCGTGGTCATAATTAGAGACCCGAATATTTCGCGGGTTCAACGACCAACAGGCTGGACTCCACAGTCCTGTATACACTGTGTCCTCAGATACTTGTATATTGTCTGCTGCTCCAGTGAGTGCATCGTTGTATATGTGACAAGGTAGTGCGAGAGTCAGTGAGTGTTTACGTGCTGGTTTGCTATCAGTTAAAAGTCTTCACTGATATGTTTCAACAGTGGTCCAATCACATAAGTCACTCACATACACAGGCGTTTGACATCTAGCGTCTCCTCAAGTGATTTCGCGAAATTTCCGTGTCTCTATTCATAATGTTAACACGATAGATTTCAGGAGTTCCCAACTACTACTTTTAGGAAACCACCATCAGGCAGCAGTAAATGCTTTATAGCGAATTTCGATTTAAACTTGTTTTTATATGCTGTATTTGTTTTGATGGATCTTCAAAATACCTGTTTTAGTATCCCCAAGCCACCCCTACATTTAAGACGTGTAATTTTTCCGCACCCTGTATGTAGGACAGTCAAACGAATCACCGAAAGCCATGGCCGTTGGAGAGCTCAGCAGATGTTGGTGTGTGCAAATAGTGTTTATTTGTAAAACTTCTTTGCAAAAAGACATGTTGCCAATTACCATGAAGCAGATTTGTAGATGTACCAGCAAGGCTCTGAAACGAGTTGGTGCAAAATTAGTTCTCGAAAATGAGTCGGTGGCTTTGCAAATGTGTTTCTATATTACTAAATTTTTCCGTGCCAAATGAAAACTTAACCTTTTATCATAACATTAAATTATATTAATATAATGTCTCAAAAATAAACAGGCTTCAGTCTTGGATGCGTTTATTATCTGTACAGTGGTAAGTTTTCTACTCTACCGTTAGGTCCAAATTTGCGAGGCAATCGGCAGTCACGGAAGGAGAACGAGTGTGCGGGATTGTCGAGCGGATTCTGTTGGTTGTGATTTCTATTGGTCATACCCATCATGGACGCAGAAACAATGCGTAATTTTATTGTCTGACTGAGAAATAGCAGAGTCACTCAAGACAAATACTGCGTTGTTATTACGAATGTGTGTGGGGCATCGACGAGGTAGGTAGACATGAATAAGGCCTTAAAGCCTTATGTACAGTACATGAGAGACGGAACAAACAGGTAATAGAATCAAGAACATGGAGAGGACGACCATGGCATATACAAATGAATGTGCGTGAACAAATTTTCGATTTCCGTTAACTCCGTCAGCCATAGTGTCCAGCACAGTTGAAGCTGCACAAAAAGTGGGTTTATGACTATAACTAACTAGAAAACCAGCATTCACTAGAGTATGTCAAATTCATATAACAAATACAATTGGTCCCTGAAACCGCTTCACAGGTTGGTGAACATCTACAGCCAACAACATCGAGCCACTATACACATTCTCCGGTGGTTACTAAGTATATGTGAGCATTACAGATAAACAGATACAGCTCCAGTCATAAAATTCGATCCTTTCAACTACTATGATAGTATTTTGTATTAGTACTGATACGGTTAATAGTGAGGTTTTTAGCGCTGGTGAGGAGTGATATGATGTGTTTGGAACAGCGTAGGAATGATATGGTGGGGGGAAACAGGAGGTCCCTGAGAAAATCAGCTGAAGAGTGAATTCGAATTGCATTGCTCTGCTAATCGTAGGTTCCTGCCTGGATACCAATATAGAAGCAAACATTGCAGCGAGAGCCTGCACACTTCTTTCAACAGGGCAATTGAGTGTCGGATAGTGTTCTATTTCGCCAAACGTAGGTACCTGAAATATTAGCGTTTTCATTTAGGCATTAGCTAGAATCCAAACAATTCTAAGGTCTTGTTACTTTAGTAACAGGCCGTTAACTTATTTGACATCTCTTTGAGGACGGTCAGTCAATGATAACGAACAATCTGAGTTCAGGTCCAAGGAAATTGTAATGTAACTCGGGGGAAGACGCGACCGTTAAGAAACTTAAAGGCATAATTATTGTCTAAAATATATTACGATTGGATACTATTTAGGTAGTACATTTGTGTATGTAACACCAATGTTTTAAATACTAGTTACCGAAACGTAATAAACCGTGAATGACTGGTATCTTCCCCAAGTTACAAAATCCAAAAATATTCTTGGAGGTTAGCTTACAGGTCAGAGAACCCACAAATTCATCCAGTTTCAAAGACAGACGCATTCATCATCTTAAGTTGTTCGCCTCTATTCCTTCTGAATTCACGTCTGAATTAACATCATACGAAGCAATGAGCATAAGATCTGAAAACAGCACAAATTTTCATGCTCACCACTTCTGCCTTATAGTCGACTCCTCCAAACCTCAGCCAGACTCTGCGATCCTTCCAGTCTGAAGGCACGAAGAACTCCTTGTCGTACCAGGCCACTCCCACGAAGTCTCTCGTCTCTACTTCGGTACTCATGTCGTTGAAGCTGCTAGGGACGTACATTGGTTCTACCGATCCAGTCTGAAAACACAACATTCACATGCTGTTTACTTGCCACAAGCGGCTTCTGGGTTGTCACTAGTCAGAGATGCAGATAGAATCAACGACCGTATATGAGGAGCAAACATTTAAAATCAGACGTGTTCAAAATCCAGAAAATGAGTAAAACGCTCTTTCTAAATAAATAAAATGTGTTACATACGAGTATGAACTCAGACTCAATAAAAAACACATGTCTTACTGAAATTGGTATGTTTATACTCAGTAAATGCTATAAAATATAATGTTTATTCACTTTTTTCTACAGCTAGATAAAGTGGACATGTCTGGTTTTGAACGATTGCTCCTCATATATGAAAGACAGAAAACTCGACACTATGCACACTGCAGTGTGGAGCAAAAGAGGCAAATACCCAGGAGCGATTGGTGTAAGGGGGCGCTCGGGTCCTTGTTGAATTCATGCATTACCATATGAAATAAAGAAAAGAAAGAAAAAAGGGGAGGCGATGGCCAGTGTTTGATTAAGAGGAAACTTTTATCTTAAGACGACCCCGTGCTCACGTATCCGCATATCAACTGTAGCTTGTCAATCTATCAATCAAACAATCAATCAATTAATTATTATTTAGAATAACATCACAATGGATATTATCATAAAATTAAAAACATTGATAACATAATTAATAATCAAAGTATAAAACATAAACAATTAATAATAACTATTAGATAACATGTAACAGTACCCAAAGGTTCAAAATTTGTAGCTTAGTACTGTGCTTATTAATAATCATCGTCACAATAAAATTAATTTTCAAGCAACCGCTTAAAACTCACTGATTAAAATTTTTTATGTTTTAAAGTGTGCGCCACACCGTCCAATCTATTAAAAAGTAAAATTGACATATATTCACAATTACTTTGAAAGTTCCTATCCTTACAAGCTGTTCACTTATCACCTCACTAGTTCGTGTGTTATAAGAGTAATTATCACAATATAAAGAATATTTATATTTTCTAGCCTTCACATGGGCATTCATACATACATAAACATTAATTATTGTACAAATTTTTCATTTCTTAACAAAGGCCTACAAGTTACTCTCCAATTTGAGTTTGTGAGTATTCGATTCGGCTTTCTTTTGTATACGTACAACTTTATTTATCGAAAATTACTATACATGAATTTACAAGCGAAATACTCCTACTACTATACTACTAGTGCTTCAATGCCTAAATTGTACACTACGTAATCGAATTTTTCTTCCCTTTTATATTTAAACAGGTGATTATGTACCTAATTGTGATTCCACTTAATATTTGTTAACATAGTAGAACTTTACATGAACTCATAGGTCTACAATGATAAATCAAGCCCTCTCCTGAAGCAAAAACTAGTATTCAGTATACTATGCTCTCATAATGTTTTCCTTCAGTATATTTTATTACTTCTGAATAAAAGGCACAGCATTTGAGTGTCCCAAATAGCTTGCTAAATGTGGGTAAATGTTTGTTCATAATTTTGTCAAAAATATAGCCTATTAATAATATCCTATTTAACTGTCAATAACTACAAATCCATTTTGTAATTGCTGTTAGAATGCTCTCTAAGAACTTGCAAAGAACTAAGTGTGGCGTTTACGTTACGCTATCCATCGTGCACATTTGTAAACACATCGCTAAATCTAGCCAGTGAAAGCTGCTTCCGGCTGATCGGAACTGTACACTGGTTACTGAGCCGTATGTAAGAACTCAGTAATAAGCGGCACCTACATACCGTCGTGTCAGTGACTGTAGCAACTAGCGCAGAAACATATACTCTTCTCTGCAACTTGTGTGCCCTGCCTGGTTTCGACTGCTTCTTTAAGTTTGCTTAAGAATTCAACAGGATGATTGTTACGTTAATACCCGTCAATTTCAGAATTTTTTAGCCCAGCAAAGTTATTAATGGGTAAAATGTGATTGCTAGAATATAACAGGTTGCCATCGTGATTTTAACTTAAATTTTATTCTTATACATGCATATTGTTTCTGATTTTTCAAATTAAAAGAGGGTGAAAAACTCAAGCTTTGTTTTCGATTTATCCTCAATATTCATCTAACCATTTGAGATACATCGATGTTTTTTTAAAACGTTGATGATAACGAAAATACCTAAAAAGTTATGGAGGTGATTCTATTGGATATATTAAACAATTATACACGAATGAAACTTAGTTTGTAAGCCATCTAAGGCAGACAATCCAAAAAGCAGCTATCAACGTCCATAAATCTCTATAAATACAAGGGTTCATTGAAATTTTAAACCGCAGCCCAAACCGCTAGATCAATAAATGTGAAAATGGGATTCCCTCAGTGCAAAAGTGAGCAACAAGGAGGAATTTTTTTTTAAAATTCGACCCGTAAGTTGGTAAAAAGGATTGGAATGTGTTTTCCATGAATCGTTGCAATTTCTTGCATACAGCTGTATGGCTGTCGTAGCGATTTTAACTTCAAATGCACACTCATAAAAATGAATATTAGATAATTTCAGGATTTCGGAAATTCGACAACCATGGGTAAGGAAAGACGTCAGTTGTTCTTATTATTCCTCTATGTCTAGCAAACTCTTCAAGATTTTCAAATAAAAATAACGATTACATAAATACATGAAAAGTCATTTCAAGATTTTTAAAATTCAACTTTAAAGGGGCAGAAAGGGGAGAAATGCAGGTTTAATTAATCGTTTTTATAAATCAAACATAATGGACTATTGTCGTAACTTTTTCTTCAACTTGATAATGATACAAGTGTCTAAAACAGGATTTATGAATGTTTTAAAACTCGATACTTTAAAGTGGGAAATTATATATGAAATATATTTTAGATTATTCCTCCACATCAATCGAATCTTTTTTGGACATCGAAGTGCTTTTCGGTTCAGGATGATGCGTTAATACCCTAAAATTCTATTTCTGAAATTTTTCCACATCCGTCCAAAAAAAAAAAAACTAACTAAAACTTGTTTTAGATTCACAATCAATATACATCGACCCAATGAAACTTTCAAATATCGACTTGAATTTTCGAAATTCGACACCTAAACAGGTGAAAGGTGGTTCAAAGAGGTGAAAATTGTATTCAATTAATCGTCTATGTATCTCGAAATTATGGAACGACCGTCGTGTTTTTCACGTGTATGAAGCACCTATAAAATAGTCTATAATATTTCTTAAGTTATTATTACTTCTTTTCGAAATTCAGTCTCTTAGGGGGTGAAAAGAGAACGAATGTGTTTAGGATGATTCCTCGCTATCCATTATCGCGTTGAGATATAGAGCTGCTTTTCGCTTCGTGGTGATGATTACGTAAAGGACTGTAAAACAGATTTCAGAATATTTCTACATTCAAACTGTCGAAGCTGTAAAAGGATGACATGTATTTTTTTTCTATTTAGATCTGAGTCAACGGATTATAGTCATACGTTTATAACCATCACCACTTACGAGTCCAGCCCGCAATCGCCTCAATACAAGGTTGGGGCTTTCAGCCGATCTCCTGAGTACCTGCGCAATACCGCGCATCTGAGTTTTCACTCGAGAAGTTGTCCACCCTCCAGGGCTTCAGAATCCCTTCTTCAGATCAACAGTACCTGAGATACGCACCACAGGACACTACTGTGTGCCTCAGTTGGGACACGAAACCCGTTCGTAGATTGCACAGCAAGCTGGGACTTCCATACCAGCTTCTGGAAACTGGCCTAAGAAACCCCGCTGTGGATCTTTCCCTCGTGCACAAAGGGGACGTGCCCGGTCATCGTCCTCACCTCGTTAGCTGCCGTGCAAAGCACATCGTATCCAGCCCTGACCACGAGGAGGTGGAGATGGACTTGAGTGCGAGAGGCTATATATTTGTATCACACCCTATTGCGGTTTGCGACGATAGCAAGGGTGGGAGGATATCAGGACACAGCAGAGTTGACTTCTTGTATCTTCTGCACTTAGCATCCACAGGAGTTTTCCACCCGACTGAGGGACACTGTTACTAGGAGAGGAAACTGGAGCCACGGTTCTCCTCAACGTTCGCTGGCACGTAAAATCCCCAGCAAGCGTACTCCCTCTTACACCCACTGAAAGGTGGCGCACCAAACACCTCGACCTCACTACCATCATGTCTTTCAGGGCTTCAAACTCTTGATGGTTGAACAACTAATCAGGTGTACAAAGAGTTTTTCAGTTAAGGTAAGTTTTAACTGATACGAGTAATACAAACTGGCAAAGCCGCGGGCGGACTGCTTGTACTTCAGTATAGTTATGCATGTTTCGTGGAAGAATTTTCTAGGGAGGTGCCACAGCCGAGCGATCCTGAGCTTTGATCTTGAACTGTGACATTTGATCTTGACCTTTGACTTTAATATTCGACTTTGAACTTTGCCCTCGACTTCCATATTATGTCCATCCGCCATATTGTTGAACACTTGCCTCCTTTTTGTGTACCTACTATGTTTCGACATTAATTTTTATATCACTTGGGAGCCACCAAATGTATACTGGTGCCTCGTGTGCACTCGCCTTAGTGACTATCTTTGTATTGGCAGCTCGGATGCTCTTAACAATCTTCGGCCCGCAGTCATATTGAAAATCGCCGACACGATCTTTGCTTCAGTCGTAATATTGGTACTAGAGTTGGCCACCAGGGCACTGCGCTTGCTCAGTTATGAGGCAATTAATTATTGTGTCATCTGCCAGGTGGCACTAGAGTCACAATGTCTGTAAGGATCATATGTCATGTAGCCTAAGCTGAGATATCGTCATTCTAGTGAAGGTGATGCTGCGTGTATAAATTCGCACAGATATCAATTCAATATTTTTCAAACGCCACATTGGAAAAAAAAATTGAAAATATCTGAAAAAAATATAACAATCAAATTTGTGCTAGGTACCACAATTTACTGTGTAGTTTCAATTTAAAAGAGAAAAAAACGAAAATACGTTGTAAATGATTGAAAGCTGAACTTATAAAATTAATCATGCCAAGAACAAACCAACATTTTAAAGTCATAATTACATTTCCAATTGTAACTGACGTACATGCAAAACGAAAACTGACCAAAAAGTAATTTGTTAACGGAAGAGAAACGGTGTTCCAATATGCGGAATTTGGAATCAAATAAGATGTCTTGCATGTTTCTTATGACTTTCCTGTATTGTCGTTGTACTATACTTGGCTTTACCATGAACAACCAAACAACATACCAAACGGTTTCCAGAATCTCATGTTTCCCTAAACTTACCTTCCTGAGCTTCTGCTCGTACCACTTCTTCTCGTAGCCTTGCTTTGGGTCGGATTCCGAGGACAGGCGGAAGTCCCAGACGCCGTCCAGAGAAGTCACGTCCCTGGTTGCAGACTCCCGGGGGTACAGGCCCCCCAGCTCGGTGACCACCGCCCCATCTCCCCAAGAGTAGCTTAGCGCCACCAACAAGCACGTCAGGTACCACATTCTCGCCCAGAAGCAATGGATGCCCGTGCTTCGACCAGCTGCACCAGTAATTTATCACGTTATCGACCACTTGTGAGTCCTCTTGAACCATTGCTCTAGAGATAAATATGATGCATTGTTCATTATGATTTTATCTACTTAACCGTAGTTAAGATACGGCATATTGTTAGATAACTTATTTTACACCTGTAAGATAAACGACTCCTTGTAACAAATAAAAGCCTTCAACGTGAGTTCAAATCTACAGCGTAAAAAAACTCTTGCTTAACTCCATGGAAATTTTTTACACTCACGTTCAGTACGCGACACCATTCTTCAGTGTGCATTTAGAGAAATAGTTTAGCACTGTAACTTGACAAATCGGGTAACATCAGAAAACACTTGACTCTCGCCTAAAAATGTCTAGGGACGCTAGCACTGATGTATTAAAAAAATGTTTCCATACCTACTTTCTGAACAATCATATACATAGATGTGGTAAATTGAGAAATATTTTACCTTTATATTACGTATTTTATTACGGTGTATACGCAAAGTAGGTGTAGCAGCTGAATGAATCGTTGACAGCGAGGTCGGTATAAATGGCAATACGGCCTGTAGGAATAGTAACGAGCATGGGGGAAGGGGGGAATGCCCTTTGCCATCAGCGTGGAACAGTTTCAGAATTTTCTTAGAAAATACTAATAACAACTTAAGAAAAAAACGTAAATTGTAATGACGGGACCGGACACCAAACCCGTACCTCCCAGATTGTTCACCCCTGCTACAGCTCACTAGATTGATTGTCTGATCAGAAATAGTGGCGGTAACACAGCTCGTACCAGGGCGGACACGTGTTCTACTCACTGTATGGCCATTCTGATTAGTGTTTCCCATGGGTTTGTGAAACCATTCCAGCCGAATGCTTAGACAATCCCTTGATACACGTCCTGACGATTACTATCACCTTCCTTTCTTATTGCTCTACCAAGGCTGTGAATATTTTCGAGGACTCATGCAATAAGATATCCTGTCACTCACCTTGTTTCGCCATTGTCGCCAACTGCACCACAAACTAAATGCATGTCCCGGACCCTGGTAAAATATCACCACCAGATATTTGCACCGACGCAATGCAGCACAAGTGCAGAGCAAGTAAAACGGGTCTTGTATTGAATGTGAGTGAGTATTTAATTCTAATGCAAAGCAACTGGAGGCAACGCAGGTGCAAATTTTGCGTTGCGTCCATTAAAAGCGATATTTAATCGGCCTCCTGTGAGGCATGCAAACGTGTAGTCTTCCATGGTGTCTGTGCTACTGCGAATGTCAACGTCACAATGTAACAAGTGCGGTGAATACGTACAGAAACTTAGCGTCAAAACGTGCGATACCTTTACACGACTTGCCAGGATCGTGCTGTTTACACTAACTAGTTGCCACCGGTTGCCTACAGCCCCTACGAGATAGTTACGCCATCTGCGGATATAAGGAGTGAACCGAAATAAAACATGTTCCAGTTTATCTCATCTACCACCCCTATCAATATGTAACACTTGTTCAATATCACCGTGTACAACGTGAAACTCCCCTAACCATAGAAACATAGCGGCCTTATTATGCGTCAGATGTCAGCATCTGTACTTCCCCGACATTGTTGTGCTAACCGTCAGACAACAGTGTTTCCAGGCCAAGAGGGAATACCCCAAGTTGTACGTTCGTGTTGTGAGGTGTCTACGGATAACGGGAAGTTTGGCGACCTGCTGAGCTGATGTTCGACAATGCAAGCGATAACAGAACATGTGAGGTAACTTGGTACTAGTTTGCACATTTTACTATACGGTGCTAATATCACGTGCCATTCCATAAATAAATGCTTCTAGGGCTGTCAGCTAGAAAAAGTGTTAGTTATATATTTACTTTATACAAGTAGGTCTTAGCTTCTATTGTTTTCAAAAAGTTTAACTCTCTTATTCAGAATACTTGTTTTAAAATTTCCTTCATGTATGTACATTCTAAAAATAATAGTTTGTAATTTTACCAGACGTGCGTATAGGAGCGCTAAGAAAGTAGAACAGTTTCCCAGACATCCATAGTAGCACTCCTAAACGATTTTATAAAACAGTCAAATGTACACTGAAGATACCAGACTTGTGTTGTAACAAGTGTAAAAGTTTGCATATTTACACGACGAAGCATTGTAACTGTACCTTACTGCGTCTGGGATAATAACTTCCTAAACATTCACGGAAGTTTTTTTTACAGTGTAGGTTATAGCTGGCCCACATGAGTAGAGATGATGGTTTATCGTGGGAAAAGTTGACTGTTTGATGGATTTCAATACACGTCCAGCTTACCAGAAGATTACTGGCTTCAGCTTGTACGTGGAGCTGTTGCCCTATTTGACTGAGCCAATAAGAATCCCGATATTGTAATATTTGATGTCTGCAGACAGCTACGTTGTGTCAGTGTTTTCAAGGCTATCTTGGCACAAAACATTTTCGCGATATACCATCATCTCTACACATGAGTTAACGTACCAGTTTCGGGGTGTTTGTTTGTTTGAATAGTGAGCACGTATTATTAAAGGCCGGAAAATGTCGCGAATTCAATGACCTACAGGCTAGATTCCATTGTACTGTGCATACTCAAGACGCGTCTATTCGTTCATTGTCTGTTGTTCCACTGAGTAGCAGCTAGTGGACAAATAGTCCGAGCTTGAGTATTTACACTATAGTGAATTCTAACATGCAGGTAATTGAATCCGTGAAATTTTCCGGCCCCTACCTACTATGCTTTATCTCGAGCCCCTTCTAATCCATGATCCTGGGTGTGTCTTGCTATATATTGTTATGGCTAATCACTAGTTTAGTTCGGCTCTCGTTTAGATTTCTGCGTAGCTTTTTGATGTTACATTTGTTTTTAGATGTGGTAGGCCAGCGCACTGATATTTTGGAGACTAGCCATGTTACAACGTCCTAAACGCAAGTAATAAGAATGGTTGCATCGGGAGAAGTAGACAAAAATTTTGGCCTTTTAAAAGTCGGGATCCTATCCCTCTACAATCTTATATTGGGGATTTGACTTAAACATTCTCTACGCTGTAAAGATCCGAGATTCTGAGCGTTGGTTTAAGAGAATCACTGCTGCCACAATGACAATTACGCCAACAATGTTCTGGGATACGCACAGAGCTACGGAATGCACATTTTTTTTCTAAAGCGTGCAAAACTTTATTTTGTCGTATTTATTCTGGTGTATGAACCAACTAAATTGGTCACACGCACTTGTACTGATGCTTAATTAAAAGGAAATACATTCGTCTTTTACATCGGATATCTACACATTGATAATTCAGACTGGAAATTATTTATATACTAGCAGTCCCCCGCGGCTTTGCTCGGGAGTATTATTCATGACTGACAATATTTACATTAGATGAAAAAGCCTCTTTATACACCAGATTGGTACTCAGTCATCAAGTGTTGCAATGACAAAGATGCAATTTGAGCTAACTCTGCAGCAGAATAAGTAGCTATAACTGTCTACGCGAAAAGCAGTCTTAAGTTTGCCCCTGTCTCTAACAGCGACTTCACCTGCGCCTAATTTATAACACTGCAAAGTTGACGTTGTGGGGGTAGTTATAGACTAAAATGTAAGTGGTTAGTCGAATGAAAAACGTCTGATTTACCCTGCGCATAACCATTGGTGACGGTGCCCTCTATTACATATTTTCAAAATATTCACTTAAAGTTTAATAGCATTAGAAAGTTTTCGTGGGAAAAGGTTTCGCGGAAACGTATTTGGTGCTCCAACCTTGGGATTACTAGGATTATATATTATGTGAGCTGATGTTGTAGAGGGCCTAAGTGGAATGCGAGCTGCATAATCCATTTTACCCCTTTTAAACGACTACATGCAAATTGCAATAATTGGTTCTGCTTTGTAGTTTTTGTGTGTCAGAATTAAACGTTCGCACGCAGCATTTAACGGAACTCGAGCCCAGAACCTCCCGGAATGTAGACCTGACCTACAAACAACTGCGTCACGTAATGTCGAATTAATTCATGAAAACAAATTTAATTTGAAAAATAATGTATTCATGTCCTGGGCTCATACAGATTGTGCAATACCACGTCTCGATATGTTTTTGTAGCTTGAACTCCTGTATAATTTATATATCGCTGGTCGTACTTACTTTTCGAATCGTCTGCCTTGAAATTTCACATACTTAGTTTTATTCTTAACAATCAAGTTATCTCGTAATGTTAAAAAAATCTTACATATAATTTTAAAGTACTTAGGTAAGCATCACTCTGACGCGAACAGCACCTCAACATCTCTACTGGTTAGATAGATACTATGGGTTGATGGAAAACAAATTTTGCGCTTTTTCACCCTTTCGGGGGTCGCATTTCGAAATACTTAAATTTCACAACCTAGACATTTGTTTAAGTATCCAATTAAAGTGCAAATCACAACGGTAGCCCGTTCAGTCGAATCAAATTTGATCATATATTAAAAAATACATATGACACTGCACAGTACTGAGAGTTATAATTTTGAAAAAAAAAAAAAAAACTAAAAGCCGTTTTGCAATTATTTTTGTAATCATCATCGTGAAACAAAAATTAACTGTATATCTCGACGGGTTCGATAGATATCGAAGAATTATCCGGAACACATTACAAGTCTTTTCACCGCCTAAGAGACAGATTTCGAAAAACCCTTAAATAATATTTTAGACTACTTTACTGGTGTCCCTTGAACGTGAAAAACACGATATCCCGCTGGGTTCAAGATATATCGACGATTAATTGAAAACATTTTTCACCACTTTTCACCCCTTTTCACGTCCTTAGGTGGCGAATTTCGAAAATTCCTGAAATTACTTTTCAGGTATTTGAGATAGTAACAATCGTAAACAAAATTCACGTCGCCATATAAAAATCAATGGAGTCGATATATATCGAATGTGAATCGAAAACACATTTTACCCTTTAATTAACCTATTTAGGGCCGAATTCAGAAAATATGTTTGATTGGTATTTGGGATATTTACAAGAGCATCAATTTAAAGCAAAGAGCATTTCGATATCTTGATTGGTCCGATAGATATGGAGGGATAATCTAAAACATATTTCACGTATTTTCACCACCTTAATTAAAGAATTTCGAAACGACTTGCAGTCCTGTCATACACATTTGTATACGTAACCAATTTAAGTAAAAATTACCACAATAGACAATTGTATTTCAAAGATATAGACGATTCATAAAAAACATATTTTGCCCCTTTTTACTGCTTGCAGGTCGAATTTCAAAAAATCCTGAAACTCATTTTTGGGTGTATACGTAAGCAACATTTTGAAGTGAAATACTAACTCTTTACCCCGAAGGATTCGATAGATATAGATACTTTACCGGAAACATATTTAAGATCTTTTCACCTCCTTAAATGTTGAATTTCTAAAAATCCTAAAATTGGGTAATGTGCATTTTTACGTGTGTCCTATTAAAGTAAAAATCACGATGACAGACCGTCAAGTACGAGCTCTATCGACGTTCCTTCGGAAATACATCTCACCCTTTTTCACCCCCTAATTATCGGATTTCGAAAAATCCATTCTTAGTAGGTGCCTAGGGGCAAGGGGAAGCTTCCTTCAAAATTTCACGGTTCCATTCCAGCGGTTTGGGCTGTGAGTTGATGAGTGAATATGTGAGCGAATGTGTCAGGACACTTCATTTTGTATATTAAGAATGGTTAACTTAACGTTATGCAATTATACAGCATTAATAACTTCCTTTTAATATTTACTTGCATTACAAACAATCATTAAACAGTTATGATAATGTACTACGAATTTTAAGCATATTTATACACGCGAACACTGCCACTGGCATCAACGTTCTTGCTTGTTTGTTCCACAATACTTGTACAGCCATTTGGAAATATAGAATAAGAATAGCAAGTATTTTGACTAGATGCCATCACCAGCCCCTACAGCCTTCTGTTCCTTTAAAATACCGACAGCCCTATTACATCTCTGTAAAGAAAAAATATTGTGAAACCTTTTCTTTCACTTTAATAAAGGATGAGATAATATAGGAAAAGCCAACCAATATCTCTATTACTAGAGCTACTGACCAAATGGAAACTAAACGCCTGTAGAAGTCATAAGAAGTATATTTAAACAGAATTCATATGATAGGAAAAATAATGACTTCTACAGATAAGTCAGGCAACTAGATAAATAAATAAGCAGGAATTATGATAGTGTATGAATGTTCAAAATTACGTTTTTCTACCGTGACTAAGGTGTTTAACTCGGGTACGAACCTGACCATCAATTAACTCACAAACCCGGGTTCTATTTGGTTTTCTGTGTTCTAGATGTTTCCATTTTCCTGTTTGTTCCCGGAACAACTTATAAACTTCTTAAACTCATTGCTAGCTCAAGTTTGGAAATCTCAGGTCGATCTTAGGTTTTGTACATTTGAAGTGAATCACACCCGTTGCGATATAAGAAGAATTTTGAAGTCGTTCTGTCTAATCAACAAAATTTTCGGGAAC